>VWPW01030064.1:184237-309230 GCA_013389825.1 Crypturellus undulatus
AAAAAAAAAAAAAAAAGAAAGAAAAAAAGAAAGAAAGAAAGAAAGAAAGAAAGAAAGAAAGAAAGAAAGAAAGAAAGAAAGAAAGAAAGAAAGATTATTTTAAAGGAGGTCAGATTCTAACATGGAAAGTTGCATTATCATTTTGTAGCAAAATTTAAAAGAAGCAGAATCCCTTTTTCTACTATTTGTACAAATGAGACATGAGCACTGACTCAAAAGGGAGCAGGCAAATATTAGAACAAGACTGATTTTTCAGCAAAATATATATTTTATAGCAGTCATTCCTAATCTGAATTCAGCATGGATTGTGATACGATAGAAGAATAATTTTATATTAAGTATGATTCATGACACATAGAAGCAATGCATCTGTAAAAAAATATGGATTCAATGTTCAGGGTTTAAACATTTCGGGGTTTTGCTTCACACTTAGTATTTCCTATAAAATAGATTTTAAACAAAATAATACTATAAAAACCTGATAAAATGCAGTAATAATATAGTGATTTTGCAGTACGCGCTGTTTCTTCAAATGGGAAGAACAAGTTAGTCAGTCACTCAGCTCTAAACCTGAATTCTTCTCCTAGAAGTTGAAGACTGTTTTGGTGTCTGGGATGGTAAATGAGGACACTGGTGGTCACTTCATATATTTGCATCACCAAAGTTAGAAAATGTGAGTACTGTGGAACTTCTTATGTCCTTTGTCTCCTTAAAATCAGTTCTGTTTGTTTGACTTGGAAATTCAGCCAGTAATGTACATTACTGTAATTTTTCTTTTCATCTAATCAACTGCAAGTGATGAGAATTTTCTCAGAAAAAACTTATTAAAGCCTGTAATAAGCACAGGCTGCAATGAAAGGTGTACAATAGCCTTCACTCCTGTATCATGTCTGCATTTTTTAAGGTTTAACCATTTAGAAATTCTCTCTGTTCTTTTTCTGTCCTTCTTTCATTTTGGGGGATAGAATTCATCATCAAAAATTAAAGCTAGCTCATCAAATCAAAGTTGATTATTGATCCAAAAATCTCGGAATCTAATCAGCCCCCTCTGACAGTCCCTGAGGAAGACAATTATTCGTGCACCTACACACAAGCTCGGAAGACACCATGTCCACTTGAAGCTCGGTGGGGAGGCAGTGATTCGTGCTGAGGTCCCTGGCTGCCCGCACACTGGAAGCGGGGAAGATTTTGCCAAGAGAGAGGCAGAAGTGACTCTCTTATACAGAGCCCTATGCCAAGCACAGAGACTGTGCTTCCCTGCACCACGGAGGAGGGCTGATCCATCCTGAAGTGCCACAGCTCCCGGCTGCACAGCAGTCTGCAGGCTGCACCAGCGTGGAGCTGCACTGCCTCGTGCAGACCTGCTGCAGGCAGTAGGTAGCAGCAACCGGGTTGTGCCAGAACAAGAGGATGATCCAAGCCCAACCATGTAGTCCATTCAGGGCCTCTTGTTTCATATCATAGAATCATAAGGTTGGAAGGGACCTCTAGAGATATCACGAGAAATATCACAGAAAACCCTGGCTTTCTGCAATTTTCAGGTTCCGAGAAAAAAAGTTAAATAGACTTTTTTAATGTAAAAATGTTACTATTGCTAGCATAGCTTTAGATTCAGAAAGCATGTCATATGGACAGCATGCGTGCTTCAGCTTAAATGTAAGTAGAGGCTTACATTAAATCCAGTGGGGCAGACAGGTCTTAAACACTAAAAAGTAAATAACATCACTTACAAGTTTTTTTCTGGATTAGATAAATCTTAGGCTGGACAAAGGAGGTATCAGAAGCACATGCCTGGGCTAAAAGAAACATCGCATATTCACACAAAAAGAGCTATGGGCATCCACGTGAAGCCATGTGAGACTTCAATATGACAGGCGTTCAGTTGCCACAGAAAATCAAGCCCTCTTTACTAAGGCAATTAAATACATTTTTGATTGAAAATGTCTGCCTTGAAATCGATGAAGCTAGATTATTCAGTTTAGTTATGTAAATTGGTCTTGCATTTTTTGTGGCCATAATCTGGCCTCCTGAAAAAATATGTGTTCCTAGAAGTTCCATCAAAATATTAAGAAAAAGCTTGCTAACACTGATCAGAGAACCAAACTTAGAAACAACTTTTCAAGGTTCGGATAACATCCCTTTAAATATGTTGTTAAGTGATGATGGCATGACAGCAGCTACATCAGGGCTATAATGCTCACAGGAAATTATTCAGGCTCTCAATAAACTCTGGCCAAAAAAATGGAGCATTGAATCAAACATAAAAGACATGTTAGAGGAAGTACAAAACTTACTGCAAATATGGTTGCTCTGGTGCTCTTTTCTTCCATTCCCTAAACAAAAATTATCAAATTAATGCCAGAAATGCTATGATAGTGAGTTAATTGTAACTATGTACCATATGGAAATGCACATAATTCAGTCATACTGCATTATACAGAGGATATGATTGCTGAAGAAAGATTCCTTTCGTCTGACCAATATGCAAAACACTAACTTTATACATGCATATACTTGCATATACCCTACAGTGTAAAAGGGCAATCCTGGTCCTGAATTTGTATTGCAAGCTTGCCAGAAAATAATAGAAATTATACTTAAAGAGTATTGGTAAATTGAGTGGTAAGGGAATTTGCCTTTTGAGAACAAATGTTCTTAGACTGTACCATATGAAAAAAAAATGTGTATCTCTTGAGATTGGAGAATATTTCATATAGTAATTACTAAATGAAACAAATACACTAAAACTGGCTTAGTCTCCACGGTGGCAAGGAGAGCAAACAATACACAGATTTTTCTGAGTTGAAGAGACAGCAGAGGGCACACAGCGCTCCCTGATGGAAGAGTCTCCCTGGAAATGTTCCTACATGTTCTTACGGAAATCTACATGTGCACCTTGCAATGATACGTGTGCAGCTTTTTCTTAAAAAAAAAAAAAAAAAGAAAAAGTTAAATTGCACAGGTGTAAGTACGGGTAAAGTTATACAAGTTATACTTAGTGCTTACCAGTAAAATCTAAATATAATTTATTTTTGCTGACCTCGTAATTTCATGTGTTGTCTCTACTGATACTCATTTAGGTAAACAAGCAAGAGAAATGTTAGTAAATAGCCCCAAATCCCTCAGTCTTGATGCTTCTAAGAAACCTATTTTCTTGATGTCTCATCTCAATATTTAGCAAAGATCGTTATGACCTTTCCAGATAAAGGTATCTGAAATTTCTTGTACTTGTGCTTTACAAAGAAATCTGCCTTACATTTCAGAGAGTTTTCAAATGGTCCAGTTCTTGGCTTGAATGAGGTCCTGTTCCCCTTTTATTGGCAAAATGGGGATTCAGCCACATCTTTGCCTGGATTTGCAAGCGCGAAACTGTGGTTCCGATGGGTCTTCCCACTTTACTATTTAGCATGTAGATGTAAACAACTTTGGGATGACCTCTTTCTTGCTGAACATGAAGTAATGCCATCAGGAGCATAACCTCTGCCCACTCTTTTTTTTGCCCATGAATTTAACAGAGGGGCTGAGTTCCCAATGACCCAGGAAGTGTAAAAATAATAGTTGCTATTTAAAGTTTACCTGAAATGTTTCTCCAGTTGATAACAGTTCTCTCATGAATACTGAGACCATGAAGATCACTGCTATTCAAAACAAAATATAATGCAAAGCCCAGTAGGTAAATTGTGTGCAATTATGCATGTACTGGAGAAATTTTGTTCTGCTTCAGCTGTGTAATCTTATAGGGATCTCACCACACTTGCAATTCATTCTGGCAATTCCCAATTAACAGTCCCAAGCCCAGCCTCAAGTACAAAGCTTCATTTCTTTTAAAGGAACCAAAAAACCCCAAGTATTCCACATACATCTCTGAATTACTATAAATCACTGTGACACTGTGTTTTCACACCTATCACTCAGTATACAGATGGTCTTCTACTTTTCATCTCCACCTTATCTCAGAAAGCACCTGAGGACATTCGGAACGGCAGTCTGTCCACCAGAATTAGTTTCATGGTTTGTCGAGTCAATATTTTAAATATAAAGTCTGGGAGTGGAAGAAAGAAAACACTTAAAATCTAAATATTCATGCAAACATGAAGAATTAATTTCTTTTAGCAAAATGTTTTGGAGGGTACATTTCACACAATTCTATCTTTACATTCTTTAGACGAATAATGATGAGTAAATTGCACAAAAATAGTGATTTCCTGTCATGTTCACTCTGTGTGCCACTAATATCTTTTCAATTATCAGGCAATTGTTCTGTAACTGGATTGCAAATATGTATTTTTCCATGAAAATTACCAGATAATTATAATTTAATTAGCCTCCACACTCCACATTTCCACAGATACGTAAGCTAATTCAGAAAACATTTCACAGAATTAAGTGATAATATTATGCATTTTGCTCAGTTTCAAAACTAGGTATCTTAGAAATAGATACAATAGACTGAGAGATAAGAACATAAATTGAGGGTTTCTTCAACAACAACAAAAAGCCTTATCCACTTGTGGCAAGCCTTTTCTCGTAATTTGAAAACTTATGTGATACACAGGTATCACCGCCACCAGGGTTACAGTGCCAGGGAAAACAGAGTAAAAAGTATAATCTTCCAAGGGCAGGACAGTGTATGTGGTGGTCTTTTCAAACCTGGATGAGGTCTTACTCCACTAGACCCAGCAAGCTTTTCTGTGATGAATGGTATTTACAAGTACCACCCCACTACAAGAGGACAAATGTACCAAAGACTGACTTCAGGAAGCACCTTTGTTTTTTTTCAGATGTCAGCTTAGAGTGGAAGGATAAGGGGCCAAGATGCATTGAGAATACATAAGAATGCAGCTGCTGCAGCTGATCTGTGGGATAGATGGGTGCTGACGGTGACAAATAGACCAGTTCCTTCATCGCTGGCTCCTGCAGGGACTCAAGTAGTTCTCTTTTGTCTCTTTTCAGCGACTGCTTCCACTTCTCTGACTTTTTTCCTCATTTTTCTTCTACAGTCACTTTGTTTATTCTTACTTTAGCTTGTTTGTGAACTCTGTGAAGCTTTCATTCCCCTTTTCTTTCTGTCCTCTTCCCTGCATGCACTTCCTTGCATTCATTCCTGACTCCCTTTGTTACCATTCACCTGTCTCCCACCTATCCCTTCCTGACATTTTTCCCATTTTCCAGTTTTCTTTTCCCTTACCTTTTGAGACTGTGACTCTTTGGATAGCTTCTCTGAGAGGAGACTTTCCACACTGTAGGTGAAAAAAAGGAGCTGCACTGTTAGCTTGCAGTGATGACCTCATATCGTATGTTCTGTAATAGTGAGCACTCTGCAGAGAATATAGAGCTTTTAAAGTCATTCTCATCATCAGTGGCAACAGAGGTTCTCCTTTCCAAGCACTGCTAGCAGTATTTTACATCCTTGAACTTCTGTACGCAACTGACCAGAGATGTCTATGATTAGATCAACATGCTGCAGCCCTGAGGCATGACTTTGAGCCTCCACCCAGACCTGCACTTACAGCAACCCCCTTCCTGTAGCTCACCCACAAACAGGTGCCTGGGCAGCCTCACTCCTGGCAGGCTTCCACCAAGCTAGTAGGATGGCGAAACTCCCACAAATACTTGTCTGTCTCTTTTTGTCTTTTTTTTTACCTTTTTTTTCCCCCAAAAACGAGCTATCTATTATTCGCAGTAGCCACAGGAGTTCTGTGAGCCTTAATGAGAGTTTCCTGGCAGCATCAGGGGCAGGACTAGACTCACTGCTCAGCTCTGCCTGCCCCAGGTCCAGGTGCTCCAGTGTGGGCACACCTGAGTGGAGTACATTGGACACTGTATACCTCTCCCCAGTTCAAGACCACTAAGCTCATGTCCAGTCCACAACCTGCTTTTAGCTGTATCATTTGCCAGTGACAGCTACTGCTAAATATGCAGAAATGTAAAGTCATAAAAATCTGTAGCACATTAAAGCATCTTTCAATCCTTTTGGCAACTGAAATCATTGTCCTGGCAGAGAACATCAGCTGGAGGTGCTGCAGCAAGAACAGGGGGACTGCAGAGGCTGTCTGAACAAACCTGGAAACAAATCAAGAATAGGGAACCTTTGTTGCTGCAGGGAAAGTGTTTATAATAATAATAACAACAGTTACAAGTAGGAACCTGAGTGAATATGGAGAAGAATACCTTCATGATAACCTACAGGAGAAAAAAAGACTTCTTGTGAAAAAAACTGATGGAGAAACCTTGGAATGAAAATGTATGCAATGGTAATTTATGGAAATGCTCTTTCTTTCTCTCTTTCCTTCTCTCTTTCCATTTCTCTTTCTTGACAGTAACTTGTTTCCTGAATGAGTAGCCGGCTCTAAGATCCAGCAATGTCATTTTCCCAAGTCATCATAGAAAGCAAGTAATAAACAGACAGTAGATTTCTCTAGTTGTGCATATTTTACTCTTCACAGCATTCTACTCGTTCTGGAAATAGGCTTTTCTTGCTACCATCTCAAAAATCTACAAATAATTGATTGACGGTGGGCTATAGCAGCACTGAAAATTAATTATTCAGTCAAGAGATCACTGGTTTTGTCTATACACCAGAAAACTAAGGCCAGTTTATAATTAATTTTAGCATTTAAAAATGCAATATTTTCCTAAGTGTGCCACAGCTCTAATTTAATTTTGATAAAGCCTGGAAAAAAATTTAGGAAGAACAATAGAATGTTTCAATGCTGCCAAAGCTAATATGTTCACTCAGATCATGAGATCTTTAAAACTCACTGCAAGATTCATATAATATTTTAACATAAGGCAGCTCTGGAGGAAGTAGTGCACCTCTATCATGTGCCAAGCCTGGCAGCTGTTTCTGGGCTTTGCGTTTTAAACCCAGCTGTGTCTTCCCTGAACTGCCTTAATGTGAGTTCTGTTCAGAGATATTAATCAAGCTGGCTCGACTGCTGGGACTTAATGTTTCCACTACCTACTTTTTTTATCTAGCCTTATAAAGTTTATATTGAGATATAAATTAAGACTTCAAGTGCTCCTATTTGCTTCTCATACTCCTTGCCTAAGGCTCCTTTTAATTCTAAACTGTCTGTCGAGCTATACAAATGATGCATGTGAGAATGCCATCAGATTTGATACGATGTTTATTTCTTCCTGTTAATGAAAAGATTTCCCATTTTTTATGCATATTTCTGATGGCTTAAAAATGCCATATCTGTATTGCTTTAAGGTTCACTATGATGGAAAGAGTTTTTATTAAAACAATATTTTTCTGTAGTTTCAAGATTGTCACTTGTATCCTCTAATTTTGACAGTTCACATTATTTCTCTGCATAATAGGATTGAAGCAGTGGAAGATTAACAGGAGGCAATCTAATTTAATGGTTGTAATTATAGTTGATGAAGGAATGTGTTAATCAGGAAAAATATAACTCTGATGACTTCCTATTTGAAAAAAAAGGAAAAGAGGGGAAAAGGGGAGATGAGAAATTCATGTTGTGTAGGCTTGCACATTTATATATCTATTTTTATTTCAGAATCATATTTTGATTTGGATATTCTTGGAATGAAAATGCCAAACTGATGGTTCAGCCAATAGCACATACTGAGAAGAGTTACTCAAATTCTTTCATTAATATCTGGTCAGTTATTTAATAATAGAAGCAAATTACTCGCCTTCATATCTGAGTAAGGAAATGATCCATGGGATCACAGTATATGCATCTCCATTACAAGTTGAGAAGACCATGCTAGAATATTGTTTGCCATTACATAGAAATAGATACAAACGGTAAGTTGCAGGATGCTCTAACTCATAACATAGCACATAGCTATGGTGGTGTGATCACAGATACCAGGCACTCAAATGAGTTTAGGGAATCGTTGATCCTCTTACCCCTCCCAAATAATGGTAATGCCTGAGAGATTGCTATCATGTAAAGAGGCATTTCTATAAGAAAATTCATGGATATTATTTAGTTATCAATAAGAAATAGTAGATACCCTACAGAAATACAGTAATTTAATCAAATAGAGGTTGGCACCTACAGAATATGTTTCCTGACTTGTCTCAAATTTCAGGAGAGAGGGGAGTGCCCTTACCTAAAAGATGACCCTTCCTTCAGAGACATCCTCACTATTCCCAGATATTCACCCGTTGCACGCCACATGCCTTCGTGCCCCAGCTGCTTGCACCTTGACGGATCACTCCCTGCTCCCTGCTCAGCAGCAGCCTCATGAGACACAGAGCAGCTCTCCTTTTCTAAGGGCTGCAGCTGTGAGCGCGAGGTGATCCTCAGCTATTAAATATAATGCACAGTTTTAGACCAGTTTCCTTCAGTCCCCACCACCAAATGCCTTCACTGTATATCAGAAAAATTTATACAAAGTTAATCTGTACAAAAAATGGATTTCAGAGTAAATTTCTGTGAGTGACACAAGCAGAAGTGAGATACATAACATACACAAAACGAAGAAATTTTTGTTGTAGAATTGTATATTTTTGAGGATTGATTTTATGACTATAAATGCCATTTTCTATGTGTTACATATATCCTGCCACACACATTTAATAATGAATAACTTTACAGGGCTTTACAGGGCTTTTCACTGACTAACAGTGCTCATCCCTTGCAAGCAGGAGGAGCACCTCCCTGCACCTCTCAGTTTGTAGAACACCCTATTGAGACCCCGAACAAGAGGAAGGAGCAGGAACATACAGCAAGCACAAAGCATTGCAGTAGTGTGATTTCCTCTCTCTGTCAGCCGTGTGGAGCAGTCTGCCCATAGAAACTCAAATAAGAAGGGTGCCAGAAGAAGGAAAAAAAGGGGACCAGAGCACTGCTGTTGTGAAAAAAAATTGCCTCTACCTTTCTTTAGTACATCTGCTTGTAAACAATAATGCCTTTCAGCACTAGAAGACCAGAAATCACCTTTCCCACAGCTCTGTGGTGAGATTATATCTCCTTTTGGCAAACCCAAGAAGCATCTCATCAAGAAGATATTAACTTTTGAAGGACACAGGATTAGTGGAATTGCTGCTGTGAACACTGTGTATAACTGCTAATTTTAGAAGTATGGAGTACGCTGTGAGGAAGGAATTTCACTGTTTATTACTTGTTCTACTACAGAAAAGTTTCTGTCAGCTGGAGAAGCTGAACAATGACTAGTGTTTTAAGTGACCAATCTTCTATTACAAACACATTAGGATCAGTGTGAAGATTTTTATTCAGTAGTTTAGTTATTATTTAGTAAATAGTTATGAATAACAACTAACTTTGTAGGTGTCATTTCAGTTCACAAACAAACAAAATAATTATACTGAGTGTTATATTCATAACAAGTAACTCCAGCAACTCTTTTGTTAGCTATTTTCCTCCCAGATCATTTCACTGTTTCATAGGAGGGAAATCCTTCAGTATAAACAACCAAGGCTTCAGGAGCCTCTGATCTTGTATTAAGATCAGCATCCATCTTTTTTTTTTTTTTTTCCTGTTTGTACCATTTTAGTTCTCCTAAAAGAGAACACGGCCCGGATTACTGGACTCAAGTATTTCTGGAAGCATCATGTTATCTTATTCCTTTCAGCATATGACTATTTTCTGGACTTGGAGGAAAAACAATATGACAAAATTTCCATACTTAAGTCTTAGAAACAAATAAACAATAAAATAGAATCAGAGACAAGATTTCTTTTGGCATTTGTGTTTTGAAACAAGTACAATCATTTCTCTTTTCATGTAAATACAACATGACCATATGATTAATTATAACTGGCAGGGAAACCATCCTGCTCCTGTCTTGCTCTTCTCTTTTAAGGTTCTCTCATTTTAAAATGTTCTCCCAGTACTCCTTAATTAGCTTAAACACCTAATTGTTAAAATCCACTTTTGGAGCAGTTAATGTCATGGCTACTTAGAGTTTGCAATATTTGTTGTCCCTTCAGGACATCTAATTCAAAAACAGACTTTGCCATCCAAAGTAATATAGTACCAATTTTACCCTGTTCTTTTAGGAAGACTGTCACTGTCCATTCCAATCGGGCTGGAAACAAAACCTGAACACTGCTTTATTAGAGGCATTGATCCATGTTTATTCAAGACCCCGTGTAAACAGAAGAGAATGAAGTTTAATTTTAAGTTCAGTTAGAAAGCTGACATTTAGAAAAAAATAGACCGTGTATATCTCATTTTTTCATATATGGCTTTGAATATACGTTTAAAACTTTACTCTAGAAGACCAAAGTAAGGATTCTTTGTTGTTCTGTGAGCAATTGTATGTTTGGGAATTTTAATTTTTCTATTAAAAGAAGATGTTGTTTGGAATTTTAAAATGAGCTGATTGGAAACATAAATGGAAAAAAAAAAATGGGCTGGAACATTAAATGACACGGATGGAAGAGGAAAGTAAGGAGGAAACTTCCTTTGGTGCTCACACAATTCAAGTGGTTTTAGAAACCCCTAAGCAGGAGAATATAAGCTGGCTCAACTTAGAAAATATTTTGAGAAACTAAGGATAGCAGAACAGATGCCTATAAAATGGTTCAGCTATGGGGATAATACTTTAAACATTTCCACTACTGTAATTCACAACAGAAAAAACTACTGTGATTACTTTTAACAGATTTACATTCACATAATAAGAGGAAAGTTTTCAGTAACTAATGTGGATGAGAAGAGGAGGGGCTTTGGGTGTGTACAAAACCTGCTCAAGAAGAACGGAAGTACTGGGTATCTTGTCATGATGCAAGTTGGGCATCACAAATATGCAGCAATAGAACTGATTCTTTTGTTTATATACCATTTTAGTGACAGAATTCACAGGATGAGATTAATTGGGCCATATCAAAATTTGAAAATAGTTTATGCTATGTAAATAATTATAATTTTAGTCTTTTTAATCTGGAATTTATTTGTTTCATATTCTAAAATTTCTAATAAATACATAAAATACACTGATTTCATAAAGAAGTGAGGCAAAGAAGGGAGGAAATAGAAATTTGTTATTTGTTCTATTTTGCTATTTTCTTGCGTCATGTGATTTATATTTTGACAAACATGCACATATGCAGTCATTTGGTCTCATGGTATCTAAGTTATCTTTGCACAGACTGCATGGTGATGTGATATGGACTACCATAGAGTTGTGCCAAACACTTCTGATGCTCCTAGGCCTTACTGGTCTTTTGAAAAGCTATTGAAGGAAGCCTACGTGCCATTTTATCTGCATATAATAGAGAAATTTGTGCTTGACCTAATTCAGTAAAGAAGAAATAGAAGAATCTGCTTAGCTAAGTCATATGAGAATCAATATTTGCATATAATTTGCATACAGCCTTGCACTTTTACTCTAAAATAATATTGAAGAGTCAATATAGTATCTCTTTCTGTTATTTGTGATGGGTGGAGTGAGATTAAATAGTATGGGACAAAAGAGAAAATGCTGAAAGAGAACTAAATTATAATGGCACCCTTGGTACCACATGAAAGAGGTCATATTTCCACTGTGGGTTCAGAAATACTTGAGGTACAGAAATACCCTCAAAACATGCTGATGCACGTGACGTAGCTTAGTCTTCGCTAAGATTTTCCTGACAGAGCATCTAAGGGGCTTTCTCAATCACTTTATGAGAAAGCGCTGGGAAGTGAGGAAAGAGTAATGCTTCTTTGCAGTTCTGGGTATCTACAAGAGACATCTTGCATTTTGGCTCTTAAAAATGATGTCTATAAATGCCATCTTACTGTTGACACCAGCAGTGATCCAGAGCAATTTCTTTCTTAGAGACTTCATTAACAGTGATCAGATGAAGCAGATCCTGTGTTCCAGAAACAACAACAAAAAAAATTATTCAAGGCTCCTCAGTGTCAAATGGCAACATGCTGGCTCATCTGACTTCTGGGCCCCTCCTGGAGGCACTCAGCACCACTTTGTTTCTGCTGACCTCTACCCTCGCCACGATGGGCACAGGAACCACGTTGGAGCTGTGATTTCCCAGCCCAAGACTTTCACCTTGCTGATCATGCTCCTCCTGGGCAAAGGAAATGCCAGACCCCAGCAGTTCTATGCACTCTGTGAGGAAGTGAGCACATCCAGGACCCCTTTCTTCTAAGAGGTGGAGAAGAGCAGGAGGTAGCAGAATCATGCCAGGATGCAGCCTCCCCAAAGGTTAGATCTTGAGGTCCGATCATCCGGGCAACAGGTGAAGGGACCCAGAAAGGCTACCCCACCCATATCACACAAATCCTTGCTGATTCCTTGCCCAGAAAGATCTAAATACCCTTTGCATAAATGATCACTCCCCAAAATTTTTGAAATTTTTCATTTTCTATTTGAATTCCTGGTTAATTTTCTCTGTACGCTTTATCTTATAATTAGTAGACTTTCAATTTTGTTTTTGGGACCAAACTGGAATTGGCATGGTTAACATAAAAATCCTAGGTGCTAATTAACTTGTTAGCAAAGTTCAAGAGACAAAATCCTTAGATAAGCTTTGTTAAATAATTGTTAATATTAAAATATAATTCATATATATTAAAATTAATAACTTGAACATAGCAAAACCTAAATAGAGTACTTAAAGAAATCAGAAAAATACCACTTTTGTGGTATCAAAAAGTACCCAAGTAAAAGACACACTTTTCTAACTGCATCCTTTTTTTCTCTCTCTCTTTTTACTGATATTACATACATCATCTCAGTCTACCTGGCTTATCACATGTGCTAACAAGACTATAACAATCTATATATAACGGAAAAGCTAAGAAAGAACTACCTAAGTTTGGAGATATTATGCCCAATTCTTGGTTCTCATTAAATATTAATATTAGTTTTTGCTTATCAAGGACACTGAGACCACTCTGGTGGTCCTGTACTAAATACTAAGTCAGAAATGATCTTTTTCATATGAAATACAAGAAATACTAGGAAATACTAGAGCTGTTGGATACAATCCTGTTATATTCCTTAAGATTCTTTTGGACTTTTGTTAAGCATCCTGATCAAAGCTTTGGTAAGATTATGTGAAAACACAAGGAAAAAGCCTCATAGAACATCTGCATATCTGAGAAAAAATTCTTTAATCGTGAGTAGATTCAACTTCCTTGTTGTTTCTAATTTTCCATCCCTGAACAAAAGAATAACAGGGAGAAATCTTAAGTATTCTTTTTTTCAGACGTAGGTTTTTACTGAAAATGTGCTGGGGGTTCATAATGATGATAAATATTAGCTCAAACACATCAGACTACTGGAAGTATTTAAAAGCTCTAAGTATTGCTTAACTAGTGAATATGATGTAGAATTTTCCAATAAACTCAGTGCCAGCAGATCTGGGTCAATGTCAGCTGCTTTAGAAATTCTCACTTTCACCATTTTCCCTTCTGATAATTAACACTTGTGATATCGGTACTTATACCTCACCATAGACAGCAGCATTTCTGCTGCATTTTTGGCACAATGGTTTATTTAAATATATTTAAATTCATAGTTTACTTTAATATATTTTCAAGTTATTTGGTCTCTGAAGCTTATTGGATTTATTTTCCATATGAATCACTGAATGCTGCGACATTCACACACTTGAAAACATGCTTCAATCTCTTAAAGCAGATGAAATGCTACCACCACTACGCAAGATGTCTGTCATGTGCTATCCAGAGCAATGAACAATGTGAATCAGTCACTTCCCAAGACTCTCCCACTCCCAAATTAATTTTGCAGCCATGATGGACCTTTCATGTTCTTGCTCCTGTTCTTCCCAAGTTTGCACAAATACTTAGAAATTTTGCTGTGATCTAAAAATAAATTAAAAGTATGTTTGCCAAATACTGTGGAAAGTGGACCACTACTATTCTATATAACAGCACGCAGAAGCCATCAAATAAGATTTGTCATTCCGTTAAACCCAGTGCTGGATAAAACTTTTTCATCAATATTGCTTTAAAGAAAATGGAACATGTAACAATGTTTTACATTTTCTTTAAAAACTGAAAGCCAAAAAAACCCAGAATATCTCTATTTTGATGCTACAAAAATTGCACTTTTCAGTGGAGTTATTTTTCCAAGATCAGCAGATATTTTTTCTTAATCCTTCATGTAAAGAAATCTTATTTTCTGGACAGTTTTTTATTAAAGTTATCCAAGAAGCCTGAGACAACAGATGGTGTAGTGAGTAGTGGGAAGCAAGTGGGGCCAGTAAGATAAGGCTATCATCATCCAACTACAATGAAAAAATTATCTACATCTTCCTGTGCCATATGCAGCCTTTATTTTGACCCGGAACACCTTGACCACCGGCAATTTTCTCATTTCTAAAAGCAGCACAATATAGTGGAAGCCCCACAAACACAAAGCAAAATGAAACTACTTCTTCAAAACAAATCACAGAAGTTTTGAGAGTTTTTTCATGCCCTTGTTTTTCACATTCTGTAATCTGCTACTTCTAGAATGACATGCAAGCATTTCTAGACCAGTTATGTCAATTATAGTGTATTCTGGAATGTCATTTTTTCTTCAGAGATGCCTAATTATTGCTTTGTAGAAATCATTTATTTTTGCAGTAGGGAAACAACATGAAAATAAAAATATCATGTAACAAATCTCATAAGAAAGTTACCACCTTCACAGAATAGCAGTGAAGTGTCACCCTCTCTGCTCAATCACTTGAAAAATATCTTTACTATTTCCTCACAAGGTAGACTTTGTTATCAAAGACCTCAAATTAATCATTTGTAATGATCAGATAAACAACAATATTTGAGAGATTAAAACAGTTTAAAATTTAGAACTTTAAAAGTACACATGAAATTAAAAGATTAACATTTTTTTTCCAGGTAGAGCCTAGATTTTCAAAAAACAACCTGACAAGGCTCCGAATTTCAAGCCTGTCACCTGGGCTGTCCAAGGCCCTTGTGTCCCTGCCCTTCACCACCTTTCAGAGGAAGTACCATCTACCAGTCTAAAGTTAGTGTTACTTTTAGCACTCTCGATGCAGAGGTATCCTGCCTACCTGACTCTTTTTGAAGGGACTGTGCTTTGAAGTGCTGATCTCCTCAGCACTAGACATCTTTCATTAAAAGGACATGTTCTCCACTGAAGTGAAAGTATCTGTATGTGGAAAGTTATAAACTGATCTAGCCGATAGCATCTGCAAAGTAGATTTACAAAGATTAAAATGTACTGTCTGTCAATCTCTTCAAGATCCTGGACTTTTTCTTATTATAATTTGGGAGTGAGTATAGAACCGAAATAGAGGAAGTGCTCTACAAGATTAAAAGGATGGATGACACTCCATTGGCTTCATTTGTTTTATTCAGCTAGAGACACTGAAAGATTATTGTTAAGGCAAGACACCGTAAAATAAGATTCTGTAGCTATGGTTTCCAAATTTTGAACAGGAGTAGGATGAATACTTTCTTAAGTCTAGGTATGTTCATTCCTTCTGATCTTTTTTTCCCTTTCCAGCTTAGGAGGTAAATGACGTCTGTAAAAGTTCTGATCGGCATTGGCGATACCTCAAATGCAATCTGCCCCAGGCTGCTGAATCTAATAGTGTAGAAGAAAAAAAGACCCCAGTTCTTGTTGCATGGCTTGCTGTGCTGCACATACATGCTCTGCTGCCTACATGATCCAAACACAGCAGCAGAAAATAGAAACACACACATACAGCATCATATTTTGAAACTATTCAAATATACAAACCTTCCACTGTTTTGCTGTACCCTTTCTAAATCCAGTCATCGCATTCTTTGCCTGAAGTCTATATATGTCACCACATTTGTTGTATGAAGCCATGTTTGTTAGTTGTTTACAGAGACCAGGAAGATGTTCCAACTTCTCATCCCAATCTCTTCTTCCTCTCTTCCCTAGAACCATAAATAGCTTTATTTTTCCCTATAAAACTTTCTACGAAGAATTGGTAGTGGGTCGGTGCTAAAAACGGTTGCATGTAAGCTACAACTAATTTAGTTCTCTGCTGTGCTTGGCCAGCACATGTTGACTGCTCAAGTATGCAAGTTAAACAGGTCACCACATTCAGGCGCAAGAAGGAAATAATCTCCTTCCTGAGACAGATGTTAAGGAGATAAAAAAGTTGTGTTTCTCCACAAAGACAGAATAGTCTGCTTGCTGGGATGACTCCTGAATTCTGGGGAAAATTCCCACCTATCTGCAAGATCTCAGATTCTAGTGATGTTCTCATCCTGCTCTAGTCTGTGACAGGCATGGGTTCGGCCCTGTTTTGTACCTTGCGTGTTTACTGTGGCATGTTTCTTCAAGATAATAAGGATATTCAGTACATTATTCTGTATTAAATTTCTACCTGTTATTGCCTGCAATTCCAGAGTAAACTTACTAACCCAGGTTGATCTTCTTACATCAGCTTTCCCATGTAAATGAAAAATGCTTTGCTTTTGAAGCCTCTTTGTTTTAATCAAAACATAAATTTCTCCAAGTTCATAGCAGTAAGGATTCTGAGGAGCAGGATGTTCTTTGTAATCAAAGAAACAGAAAGAGAAAAACAGAAAACCTGAACTTTTGAACTTTAGAACAGGTGTTTCAGCACAACTCCATCTTACATAACTTTTTTAAAAGGTCTCATTCATTTCAGTGCACAACCAAAGTTTGGAGACTTCAGAAGCTGTCATGAATAAATATTTCAGCCTGCTCTTTTTCTTGCTCTACTGTCAGTGCTCTCCAAGGGTGGCAGCACAAGCACATAGTTATGGAGACAGTAAGGAGATTCTCCTCTAATGGCCCAATAATGCAGTTCCGGGGCTGTTCAGGGCTGGCACAGCTACACTTATCCACAAAGGATAGAGATCTGATTTTCCCAAGGTAGCAAGGCAGCTGGGGCCTCAGCCAAGGAGGCTGCAGATGCCTTTGGGAGGTGTCTTTAAAGGACTCTACAGATGTGAAACAGTCTGTAGAGGAAGGACTGCTTTGGGATTTTTTTTCTGATATATTTGGAGAAAAGAAATCTCCAAAAGTAAGCAAACAAACAAACAAAAAAGACTTCATATATGATATTCCAAGGAACCACATTTTTCTATGGGACACCAGCCACCAACTCCTTAGTATTTTAAATCCTTGGAATATGAATAGACTGCTACTTTCCTGAGGTCTTAAAACATCCATTTGGGATAAAACTATTTGTATAGCATCTCTTCAGAGCTAGTGTCCAAGATCCAGCTGGGATTCTTCTCTCCCTGTCAAAGTGTTTTAGTTTGCAATGTTAAGAGATGACAACATGGGTCAGAGGACAAGTCCCACTCCATATGCGTATTGACTTAGTGAATGCCTCATTGCTAGCCCAAAAAGATAAAGTAGAAAGAATTCACATAATTTTAAGACAGAATCTCACTCAATGCAATACCCCTCAGTTTCCTTTGGCATGCTGTCTTTGTCTGAATAAATCGGAAATTCATAAATTGTCATCTTTGTCATGCTTGATCATGCCTCTTTTGAAAAGGAAGAGTTTTTACACTCTCCTGCCAATACTCCCTAAAAGTTCCTCTCCTACTTTTCCCCAGTAAGTCACATTTGGATATGTGATTTATCCCTGCCATTTATCTTGCAACTACCAAGCTTGTTTTTTTTTTTTTTTCTTTCTTCTCAAAGACAGGAAAACATTGTCTTTTCTGATTTCTGCTTTATCATCAGTTTACACATTGCTAGTGAAAGTGGTTATCAACATAACCACGGTCATCTCTGTTGGGTGCATGTTAATGGTATTTTCAGACTGATACAGCTAATCATGACAGTCTTTTTATAATACCAACAACAGTTACTTCAGTAGATCAACCAGAATTCATAGGAGTACCAACAGACTTCACAAACCCACAGGGTGCCATGCATGCATGTGCACATTTAGATTCATTCTACAGAGACTTTGGGTATCTTCATGGAAGTCTTTGTCAGATATCTCTGTTTTTTTCTCCTGCTATTTTTTTCAGTTATTGCAGATAGCCTGTGGACTTGTTTACAAGAGCAACTCAGTTAGTAAGGCTTTTTTATTGTAATTATCCAGGACACCCATGGTACAGCATATACTTCTTGCTTAATAGGGCAAATAACATGTATTAATGACAAGGACGAAAAAGAAGAGCTTACAAAACTCTCAAGTATTCCTCATGTATGACATCTTACATATAACAAGCTGCAAGAACTGAAATTACTGGAAAGAGGTTTATGATGCAAGGAAGGGACTTTAAGAAACCTTTAATATATCTGTTTCCTTATCCTAGTTCATTCTTGACTCCTGCTAAAGTTACATGCAAACTAAGAAATGGAGTCATATTGATAAAAGATTTTTTAAAAAATATATGACCTTCAGAGTTCCCTCTATTTCAAGATTTCTCTTGTTAGAATTCTGAAAGATATCTAAATCCATTTCCTTCTTTATAAGTTTTTTTCATAAAGTGAAAGCTTGTAAATTCCTCCCTTCCTTTTCTTTGGGGCTATCGGTCTTTGTGCAAACCTTGCTTTCACTGAAAGAGAATTGATGAAAGACAAATTCTGCTCAAAAGTTAGAAAGTTTCTGTGAAATTGTGAAATATCCTTTTTATAAAAAGCAAAGAGGGTTTTTGTTCATTTTTCCTTATTTTGGGCAGAGAGGAAAGTCAGCTGTGGTTAGAAAGGTGAGATGATTAATTTTAAGTTAGTGAAAAGAAGAAAAGAAAAAAAAGTTTTTTGTTGGAAAATAAATATATATAAAAGAAATAAACTGAAAAGCTGGAAAAAATGTTAAGAATTGCAGAGCATGCACACACAGAAATGACTATCAAAGATCTTTAGGATAAGTTAGAAAAAGCACGTGAAAGCAATAATGAATCTGCCATAAGGAATAATGAATCTGTCATAAATGTCCATTCCAACAATATGATTTATGATATTTATTCCACATAACAAATTGCATTTATCTGACAAGCTTTCTTATGTCTCTTTCTTTCTGCCTATTATATATTCATCACTTGCTAACTTCCTCCAATAAAAACCTCAAATTACTCAACTATTCCAATGAGTTGATACATGTTAAGAAGTTTATAGTTCACATAACTTTCCTCCTTTCTTTGTTAACCTATAATAACATATATAAAAGTTGCATTTCTGTGTCATCCAGCTCATTTATCTCTTAGGGACTACCACATGCATGCATTAGTCTCAGATATACCAATATTCTACACAAACTTGCCCCTTCACTCACCCCGTTGAAATTACCTGTATCAAAAAGGAAATCTGGTGTAACTGTGAAGCAGTGATCACACAATTTCTCATTTACTCTACAGCAGGTATTTTCAGCCTTAGGTCTGTGAACTCTTGAGTCCTACTCCTAAGGTGTTTGGGAAAGATAACAAAAACCAGACAACGGTCCTATTGGCAGTGGGTTCAACATCCCTGTACAAGGATCTTGAATACTGAATACTTGCCTTAAGGTAATACACTTACAATTTTAAATTTCCTCTATGAATACTTCTGTGTGAATTGCTTTAGATTAAAACTATCATTGTCTGATGTTTTGGCATGATGAGGCCAAACTTGATAAAGCAGTAGTTTAAGAAAAACGGATGAGGCCTAATACCTTGCAAGCTGGATCATAATGGGATGAAGGTCTTATTTCATATAATAAATTTTGTTTTATACCGGCAAATAAGCTGCAGTGAATCCTTCTCCACTAGTCTGAGGCATTATCTTTCAGGCTGAACCAAAGAAATAAACATCACACTTCAAAATGACACCTTTATGATAAACTGATTTTTAAAAGAGGAAGGTTTTTGTGTAGGTTTTTGTTATAGCTCTGTGTGAAGTTATAAAATTGGATTTAAAGGGCAAAATGTTTCTTGTTTAACTTTCAAGCATAAAGTCTGAGCAAGTTTTGTTGGCTCCCCCTGAGATGGCGGGGAAGTGAAGCACTCGCAGGGATAAAGTCACCGTGGTGCAGAGAAGACAAATCACCCCAGGAAAGCGCTCTATCACCCATCTGAGGATGACAGATGGGTCATCTCCTCATGTCGCCCAACTGTCAGAAAACTGAAGTTATCTATCTGAGGTGAAGGCCACACAGAGCACTGAGAAAGTCTATATGTATAAGTAAAGAAACGACAAAATAGCACCACTCACAACTCTGTGCTTTTAAGGTTTATACCTCTTCTCTGTTATGTAGACATGTGCATTTCTAACTGTCTATGGAGATATTATGAAAGTCAGTAGTGTTCTCAGGACTATTATTCATGCAAAGCACGTGCTAAATAACCCTGCCTGTGAAGGGGATGTTGGACTAGATGATATCCAGACATCCATTCCAACCTCAGCTGTTCTGTGATTCTGTGAAAGCGTGAACTTACATCTTTTTCCAAAAACTGGCTCACTGAAACATTCAAGAAGACACAAAGTATCAAGATTTTTGCATCTGTCAAGTTAAAGATTAGTAATTAATATATCCCGAGTCAACAGAGCTATTTCATCTCCAAAAATTTAATTTTGAAGATGAACTGTTAAAGTTTTGATGAAGTTTTCAAAGAGATAAACCAAAAATCATCACAGTTTTTGAAGAAAAAATCATTATATTTTTGAAAACATATTCCTTAAATACACTACTCTCTACCAGTCACAAGTAAGAATTTCTGAATATGCCAGTTGGACTGTGCCTAGTTCTTAAGATATGTTGATTGCACTTTTGAGCAAAATAATCTGTGAATCAAGCTTTCTCTCATAAAAGCACACCCTAAATGTAGCTGTGTTTTCACATGAGAATTTATTCATTAATGTGTGCTGTATTATGCTATACTGTTTCTAGCAATAGTCCAAAGAGTTTTAAGAGGCAATGAGAACTTCGTTTAACAGCAAATATGTATGTAAATTCTTTCTACACAACAACAGTCATTGCAAACCTTTTTTCTCACTCTTCAGATAACGGCTTTTAGCTGCTGATATTTTGCATAACGGTGAACGTAAACTGCAGTGTATATGAATAAGTAGACACTGTAAGGGTGAACCACTTAAAGGACCGCTATGAGTTAAGCTTTAGCGTAGGAGGGAAGATTGAGAGGGGAAGAAAGACTAATTAAGAGGGAAAGAGCTCTGGCTACCAGAGCACAGAGCACAAGCCTGGAAGTTCAGCAAGCATAAAGACTGCCAACACCAGAGAGGGCTGGTCTGAAAGGTGGCTTGTGAGGTGGCAAGCAGAAGGACTTGCAGTCCTCCAGAACTTTAAGGAATTTTGTGACTTTTTTCCCTAGAGGTATAAAAATAATGTAGTACTATGCATTAGGGGGAAAAATTACTTGCCACTTACATATCAGGAATAAGAGCATTGCAAAGAGATGTTTATAATCTCTCTAGACATTTTATATTTAAATAACTAGGTCATTTCAGAACACATAGCCTTTTCTTCCTAGGACCCATAAAAAAAAAATCATAGTGATGAATGAAGTGAAATATTCGAAAATGTGAACAGAATTCTAGTACAATATAAATGTGATAAGTCCTGTAAAGGTAAAATAAATTTTGCTTTGATGTTATAATGGAAGGAGATGAAAATATCCTTACAAGGCTATTGTCCCATCCTCCATTTTCTTCTTTGAAGCACCAGAGGTTTCAAAACAATAAAACATACACAAAACCTAACCTCGTTATGGACTCAATCTAAAAAATTCTAAATGCTAAAATCTGATTAGTAATGAGTAACTTCCACTTGTCTTAGCAGAACAGTTTCTCTAATTCTGTATGTCCTTGGACAATGGTGGGGGATGAGGAAGGAGAACTGCTCCCTCAATGTGTCCATGTGTCCCCTCTCCCGGTTCCCCCTTGTCTCCTTGCCCTACAGCCCCTGTCACTGCAGTAAGAGACTGCAACTCATCTGTGGGCTCCATTTGATCTTCAATAGCTCTTGGCTGATATGTTTGGGAAGCTTTTAAAATTAATATCAGAATCAACTTCAAAAGTAGAATTCTCAAGGCTTGTAAGCATTTTTGTTCCTGACACTTTGGTTTCCAACTTAACAAAATAGCCCTGAAAATTTACCAGCTTATCCTCTGTAGAAGGACAAAGGGATCTTTCTCCAGTAAAAATTTAACTGCCAACTAGGCAGTAATAAAGCCTTGAAGGATTATATAAGATTATTTCACACAAATAGTCAGTTGATAATTGCCTAAATTTTTCAAATAAACTGACACCTAATATGAAAAATGATTCTGAATATTGTTCTGGTCCTAAAGAAAGGAGGGAGAGAAGACAGGAAATATAATGTCTGCTGCTGGAGCTAAGCTTCTGACCCAAGGCATCTAGTATCTAGTCTCAGAATGATAAAAAATAGACACAGGAATGTTACAATCATCTAAGTCGTCTGCTCCTACTCAAGTTTTATGTTGGATTTCAGTAGAAAAATCCATCAACAACAACAACAAAAAAAGTAATAAAAAAGAGGAGAGAAACTTGGCTGACACAGGTCAAGGTAACAGAGACCCAAACCATCTGTAGCATCTTTTAAAAAAATCTTTTTGTTTTCATAAACTTCCCAATATCCATTTTGCATATACCGATTAGTACATATAACCTGAAATAATTAAATGCATTTGAAATAAGTGTTAGAACTAAACACAGATATGCCTTATACTGATCACATAATTTATTTAGTAACTGATACCATGATAATGGATGCAATACAAGACACTTAGTAGATACCTTTCCAGCTGTGGCAAAAACACTTCCATGAGAATACGCAGTGAGGTATTATTTAACTTGTAAGTTTCTTTCCTTTCCTAGCAAAGGTTTCATCTACTTCCATCCCGACTTTACTGCTCCATTTAAAAGTATATTGTGTTTATATTTTCTTTTGTTACAGACCATGGCTTGATATTTCAGTTTTCTTGTCAACTTTCAGATAATCTTTTTAAGGAATATAAACTCTCTTAGCTTTCTTTCCCTCCCTGATATTGCACTGTTATATTTAATTATGGATGCCATTTTGTCTCATTACTCCAAAACTTGGATTTCTGGAAACAACTTTTTTTTTTTTTAATCCTTTCCAACATATTTTTGCATGATTATTCATATATTTTCCATAATACTAATGAATAACAATTTCTCAGAAGTCAATTCCCCCCCTCCAAAAAATGTCTCTATGATGTGTTTATTTAGATACATATGTGAGTGGCACCCAACCACTTCACAATAAAAGTGGGAATATTGTTGCCCTCTTCCCCCCTTCTTTTTTTTAGCTCCTTTCCTGGCTTACTGGAGTAGCTTTTTAGATAATTTACGGAGCTTTGTTTGAGGTGACTGATTTTTCCCTGTGTAGGCTGGTGGGAAAGAATGATGTGGTGCATAGAAAATTTATTATATTATTGAAGGTAAGCTCAGTTGAAAAAGAATATGTCTCATATTACATTCTGGTAATGGCAAAAGATAGGACTATTTTTTTTTTTTTTATCTCTCATGAGTTCCCTCGCTGTGTGATGGCTTCTGGCAATTTTATCTCCTTAGTCTTAAATTTCCTACTAGTAATTTGATTTCAGGGTCCTGCTTGAATATAACAGTGCCAGAAGCAATTTATTAAGGACATTGTGCCAGCCCGAGGGGGAAATTAAGGGTGGGGATGGAAGCTGGAGGCAGCTGTGCACAGGTAGAGCATGTCCCTCGTTCCCTGTATCAGTCCAAATCAGGTTACAGGCGGGATCAGGATTTGTCAGGGCAGAGTAAAGCATCAACACCCTCCCCAAAAGATGCCAGCAGCATCTAGCCCCCTAGAACAGAAAGATGCAGTTAGTTTGATTCTTCAAATCCTAATGATATAGGGGTAGAGTTTATTTTCTGTGCTTCACAGTACTGGCTGAACGGCTATCCTGACAACTAAATCCCATAGCATTAGTTTCTTGAACAAGGATGAGTTGTAACACTCCTATTTTGTAGCACAAAAGCACCATTTTTTATGCTGTAGTATCTTAATGAAGCTATGGAAATAAAGCTGTTCACATGTTCATCTCAAAATTTAGTTTCTAATCCAAACTTTATTTAAAATACAGCATGGCAGACATCTGCTTTCATGAGTTTTCCAGCACTATCTCCAAATATTTTCAAGAGTCCTTGATCCTGGCCAGGAAGCCCTGCAAGAACTACTTCTCATGAGAATAAAGTGTCTCCCATGTGTGTACAGTTCTTTTTTTCTTAATACGTGAAAAAGATATGAACCAGTTTTGTGGCATAAACCTTTTTGAAAGAAAGTGGACACCTGAAAGACACTGAACATGAAAATATATTCCCTGGGACCTGTTAATTTATCTGTGACTTAGGATATTATGAATTACATTTTATCATAGTTAATAATTAGATATTTATGTATTTATTTATAAAGTATTTATTATTCATATATATTCCCTGAATAAATCAAATGAATAAAAATCACAGACTAAGGTTAGAAAACAACTTTTGACTTTAATTTTCCTCATACACACTATGCAATTCTGAGCCTTGCTGCTTCTTGAAGCATTTAAAAACAGAATGATTAAGATGTAGAAATACATGTGTGTAAACAATTCCTATGCTGATCTTTAGTTATTGGAGAAGAACATTTCAGGCAGTTATTACTGTTAATATGAAACAATGATATAAAGTAAGCTGAAATTTTCAGAGCTATGAATTTATGTGAATCAAAACAAAATAAATCAAAACAAAAGAAAAAGAAACAGTAATTAGATCTGCTCCAGTTATTTTTACTTCCTTGAATCAGAAACATTTCAATTCTCCTCAAATATTAACAAAAATTAGGTGAATGCTCCTTTGATGTATGCTGTTCCCTTATGAGCAGTCTTATTTTCAATGCTATTAATGTTTTTCTTCCTAAGTTTTTTACTTAAGAAAAACAACACAAAGCATCGCTATGTGAGAACATTGTATGACTTTCTAGTTCTGTATGATACACATGTTAAGGCAACAGCAACATGTTAATAAAGCCCATTAATTTCTTTCTCCCTAAGGTCTTTCCTGACTGCTTGACTGACAAAGTTCTGTTTTTATTAGTTATGACAGACCAGGCTTTGGATTACATGTCTCTAGGGAAACGTCACACCGTTATTTTGAGATGGATTGCTCAGTTCAAGGAACAAACTGCCTTAAGTTCTTACAGCATTTAACACGGGGCAGCTTTCTTCTCACCTTCTCTCACGCTAAGAATATATTGATTATAGAGGAAGAAGAAATGAGGGGAAAGACGGACAACAGTTCTCCTGGGGTTGCAGTCCAAAGGACCTGAGACGGAAGTGTGAGCCTTACCAGCTTCACTGGGCTGCATGGACACATCTGTTTGAAAGAAAAACAAACTATCTTGCCTTTCTCCCTCTCTTTTAAATATAATAATAATAATAATAAGTTAACGCCATTTTCAAAGTTCAATACATTTTTGTCCAGGCCTTGCTTCATCTTCCTGCACTATATGTATAACTGCTCCTGCGCTCACCCAAAGAGCTAAGCTAGAAAGCAAATATGGTGTTGGAGAACAAAAATACCTTCATGTATCTAGAGCTTTCTGAAAACTCTTCTTTCCAAATAAAGACACAAAAATGATGCTGGAAAACTGTGGACTAACAACAGCTCTTCTTGGACAGTCTATTAGTTTAACACATGCTAAGGAGAGAAAAAGGGAAATGAGATTGGTTTAAAGACATGCAGACTTATATAATGGCATAGCTCCTTTACATTTTCTGGGTCATATTTACTTTTGTTGTTGAATTATCTCTATGTAGTAAGCAAGGATAGCATCAAGCTATCCACAATATATACAGTTAAATTGAAAGGCAATGAAATGCATGAGTAACTCAGATTATTGTCTCTATTGTACAGTGAACAGTACTGTTGTTGTGTGCCTATTATCCTGTTCTTTTCTTTGTTAAGACATGATGAACCTTCAGTCTTCTCTATTATTGAATATTTCAAATTAGTTTTCTCCTCAAGAAACCTCCCTCTGTACTTCCTTTCTCAGTTTCCCTACTGCACTGACAGATTTTTATTTTTTTCCCATTAGTATATTAAAAGACTGATCCTACAGAACACTTTGCAACACTAATATTAAACTTTCCACAGTTTTGAAAGAGCTCTGTGTACTTGTCTTTTCATAGCTGAGACATTTCCAAAGCCCTGGAGATACATCAAGTCACTGACTTGATAGAGTCTTTTGACAAACTTCAAGTAATCGTAATTTATGTAGGCATCTTTACCACTAACCTCCATTATCACTACATGCTGAATTACAGTAGATCGGAGACAAAACAACACCATTTCATTAAAATAAAGCCAACCATTTCTAAAGTATCATAAATCTCTAAAAGTTTACTCATTCTATTTGTAATAAACAATAACTTTCATTGCTGATACAAACCTCATTGCTCTGCAGTTCTCAAAAGCAACACCTGTACTTTTTCAAAACATAGATATATAACTTCTAACATGTTTATAGGACAAAAGAAATGGGAACGAAAACCAATCTCAGAAGGGCAGCTATAAGGCAATGACACTAGAGCGTGACACTGGCCTATTTCACTAATGAATCATAATAGAGCCCATTCCACTGAGATTTTACTGTCTCATATATGCCTGAATTATTTCAAAAGTTAACAAGGACATTAATTATATTTTTTGAAAGCTGTAGCTGCCTCTTGAATTTTAAAGGTCTTTCAAAGAGATAGTTAAAAATCACATCTTCCTGAGGAAAATCCTTGTGAATATAAGCCTGTGAATCCTCTGAATTACTCACTTCTCTTCTATTTTTAGAGATGAAAAAACTCTATTGGACAGTTCTGGGTAAAGTCATGATAGTTTTATGATAGAGCCAAAATAAACTGCAATCTGACCTCAGATTGGTCATCAGTCCTCTTTGACAGTTCCTTCCGTTGTAGGACATGCTATCAGCAGTCACAAGGCTTAAACACACACACACTATTATATTTGTCTGTGCCATAGGAAATATATTTATATATAAATATATATGCATATTCCACTGGAAGTATACAACATCTAGAAGGTCAAAACTAATCTCCAGCCAAGTGGGCCAGAAGTAGGTAATTGGGGTCCATCTTCCTCTTAAATCCCCTTTGCAGCTCATCCCTCATGACTAACCCTTCTCTGAGCGTTAGGGATGGGCTTTTCATTCTGCAAACAAGGGCTACAAGACATAGGAGTCTATGCAATGCTGTGCAATCACTGCACTGGTTTCCTCAAGCACTCTTATAATGCAGTTGAAGCATCAACTGCATGCCAAATCCTTTGACTTGCAGGAATATGAGTAGTTGACATGTTACACTGCACTACTGCACTCCAGTGACCATGCTCAGAATCTGAAGAATTGGTTTTCTGAGCTATTCTCTGACTATCCTGCCCATACTGGAAAAGAACGTTAATTGTTGTTTCACTATGCTTGGTACCATTATCATTTCCCAGTCTTCTCTAAGACTGCTATCTCATCAGACTTTATATGGCATTTGTCCAATGAGGAGAAACACAAGGAAATTAATGGGGAGTAAAAATGAACAGTTGGGAGTGGAGCAGTAATATGGCATATTAGCTTGTTGAACTCAGGTTGTGGTACATCTAAGAGCAGTAGAATCTCATTCTTGCATGACTGAGGATAATGTAATCAACAGCAGCAGCACTGGAAAAATCCTGCCTAATTACATATTTACACAATACAGAGAAATGGCACTGGAGCAGTTCCAGGTTTTTGGTTACATAATACATGTTTAACAAAACTGTCTAATTATAACTGTACATATTTACTCAAGAGATAGAAAAAGACTTCAAAGGAGTTTTTCCAACCTCGAGGAAAGAGGTTTTTTTCTCTTCCTCAAAACAAGCTTAATCATTTACTGTTGCCCCAAACTATAACTTTAGAGTTTATATATTTTTAAAAAGTACTTCAAATCCTTCAATCAATGCAATCTTAGAATTCAAGGTTAAGAATGACATTCCTTCTACAACAACAACAAAAAAATCCACAGAAACAAACTCAAATGCCCCAAGAGTTTCCTCTCTGACCAGGCAGTTTGCAGAATACAGGCTGACGTCCTGAAGCATCAAAGTATCCACATAACATAAACAGGTGTGACAGCTTCCTGGTCAGCAAAGGTTATTGGACTAGGGACCGCCAGCATAAAAGCAGAAACAAACACAAGCTGCTACCAGGGACAAATGTGAAAGAAAGGCCCATCCTAGAGAAGGAGAAAGGAAGGGAAAAGAAAATCTTACAAAATCACACATTATTATTATTATTATTATTATTATTATTATTATTATTATTATTATTATTATTTTATTTTTTTATTATTATTATTATAAGTTTCCCTCCTGAATATGGACAAAAAGTCAAAACCTTGAAATATACTGATTTTGCAATAGATTTTGTTTTGGAAATCTTCCTCAAGGACAGGACTGACAAGTCTCCCAAGAACGTCTCTTTGCTGTTGGACCAGTATTTTCTAATATAACAATTGCTCTGTTGATGTATTTTTTTAGAAAAAATCTTTAACTCTGAGGTGAATTTAATTTTTTCCACGACATCACATTCTCAGCACATCAAGCTCATAGAAGAATCTGTACCTCTTTCTTACTCACCAAATGCAGTTCAAAATGTCTCAGCATAGGGGGTTTACATAAGCAGCCTAGGGAACAAGGAGACGTAATACTGATCTATTCTTGCACTCTAGTGCTTGTACTTTCTATCATTACAAATCCCCAACCATCAAATAACTTCATTTTGTTAATACAGAAATACTGTAGTCACTAGAAATTCCAAACAAATGACAGGGCTAAAACTCAGATCGAAAACCTTCTCCTCCCTGACTGCACACAATAAACTAAGGTCTCTCAGAGACAGGAACAAAGACAGCTGTACCCAGACCTGGGACAACGTCCTGCATGTCCTCACCACATACCACAGAGAAGCTACGTCAAAGACAGAAGAAAATTCCCACTTGCTGAAGACATTAGCAAGTCCAGATCTAGTTTTAATATATGAATCGGCCTCTCCCTTATTTTTATTTTTTTGTACTCCTTTTAAATGTGTTGGATATCCAAATACATTATCAAGCAATGAATTATATTTTATGAATGCAATTTTTTTAAATCTGTGACTAATGCTTTACATGTAATTCTCCTTTTTAATATTTCATAACTCTACTTAATAATTCATCCGAGTCTAATTTTTAATATTCATTACTTATATGCATTGAAAATATTTTCCATCTCATACTCCAGTTCCAGCACAAGCAAAGCTTGATGTGCTTCTGGTGCTCAGCGTGTGTTAATCCAGAGATGCAGCCTGGTGAGCAGCATCAGGGCATGATGGCAAAAATCCCCTCTGCTCACTGAAGTGCTCCAGGAAATCACTACTCTTGAGGAGCACTTTTGACATCTCCCGAGCCCATGTCAGCAAAGTGAAGGGCATTTCTTGTGCTATCTATTCAGCTCTGCTGTCACTGACAGCTCAAGCATGCCTTTCACCATGTAGACACGCATGACAAATTGCAGAAAAAGCTGTGACTGCCAATACTTTCTTCCTCCATTCCAGCTTTTGATGACAGTAAAATACAGTTAAGCCTAAAAGAGTTACATTCATGAATACTTGTTAGCGTATTTTGCAAATAGTGCTCTTCATGCTCAAGCTATTGTAATATTTACCACTTAAGAAGTTAAAATATTTTTTCATATATTGTGATGCTTTGACCTGTCAACAAAATATTAGTATCAGTGAGGGTCAATGGATTGAACTGCAGTTGACTCCAGTCAATTTTTCCTTTGCTGCAACATACTTCCATAACACAAAATACACCACAGAGTTTGGATCATTAGAGAGAAGTGCTTGGAGGTAGCATTCAGTTTCTCCAGGGGAAAATAGACAGGTAAACCCAAAAGAAATCAGTAATTAGCCCTATAACTAGAAAGAATTGTTAGATTTATTTTAATTTGTAGAAAGTCTAAAACATGAAACAAAAATATGGAGAATGTATTTAGCAGCACTAAAGTCATGCTCTCAGAGGAGTAGCACAGGTCTTCCCACTTCTCAGGATGCGTCAACAGAAGTCTTGAAATCTACTTTACTGTAACCAATCACAGTAACAATGAAAAAAGATAAGTTGACAATCAATATGTCTAAACTTAAGGTTCTTTACATAGCAGACAGAGGGACAGTGCCAGAAGCAGCTCTTGACACTTTCATAAGAAAGGCATTCAATGGCACAGATATGACATAGAAAAGTTAAGTTGAATCTTCCTAAGCAAGACAGCTTTCATTTTAATAACCTGGATGTGGTATTAGATAGGATTCCTTTTTCTTCTCTTTTCTGTTACAGGTCTTATTACAGTACTTATTCATATTTGGTCTTTAAAAGTTATTTCTTCTTCATCTACAAGTTCTTTAGAGCAGGAAATTGTTCTTCACATGTGAAGGTAAAATACTCCAGGCCCCAAGCTCCAGAATTTTGAGGAAGGGATATTGCATCATATATATGACCATTTTCAAGCATGAAAACCCACCTGTCGCATAATATGTAAAAACAAGCACTTAGATACTAAGTCTTTTCTTTAAGCACATTTTTGACCTGGGTTATATACGATGAACTAGGTCCTGCATCCCTGTTAGGGATATTTCCTATATGTAAAACCTATTAAGAGAACAAACTCTGGTGCTAACGATAGATCAATCTCACCATTCGTGTGTGTAGTACATAGCATTTCCCAGATCATTTTGATGTATACTCAATGTTTATTTTATTTTCTAAAATAAATCAATGGAGTTTAACTAATTATTACTGAGTATCTACAAAGAGTGAGGAAAAAAACATAGAACCAAAATGCTTCGAAAAGCTAAGTAATTATTTCTAATTGCTATTTGGGGATATTTATTTTCATCTCCGGTAAAATGTTTTGTATTGTGTGGTTTCCAACAAGTATTTTGCAAAGCAGCACTTAGAACAAGATGTTCTTACTCAATATTTGAATTCTTATCAGAAAGGCAATAGACAGGAGGAAGTTCTTAAAAACAGAGGCGGCAAACAAGCTTCAGGAGCCTTCCAGAACCCACTCTCAAACTATTTTGTTAAAGCTGTTCTTCTCCCAGTGAAAATGTGTTTATGTTTGAGATCTGCCTGTTGATATTTGGTAAAACAAATGCACAAATTTTCAAAGCACCAAAGTGCTCTATTATTTGAAACATTTCCTGTTCATGTCTAGCTGATGTGGCATCTTGTTGACTTCATAGAGAAAATAACAGCTAACAGCCCTGAGTGTCAGAAGGTCTTGGTTCTCTATCATTCCTGCATATTATCCTGCTGATTTATGTAGCAGTTGACACACTGAAATTAAATGTGTAGGAGATGGCTTGAATATGACATTAACTACCTACTTGAACTTCACTGAAACTCACTGAATTCCTTACTGCCTCTCATCCACTTAGTTGGTCTAACTCCTGAGAACTTCAGTAAAAGGTAGGCACAGGAGTTTTTTGAGGATCTGGTTCTGGAGCCTTACAATGTTTAAAAATCTGGATTAAGTCACCTAAGAACAAGCTACATTTGAGATTTTCAGACCTTCAGTACACTTATTTATGATCTCCAAATATTATGATAGCCTATGAAACTACTGAAAGGATATGGGGAAAAAAAAGAAAAGAGAGAAAACCATTTCCTGGGAAAGGTAACATTCAGCTTGTTTTGGGGTCACCAAAACATTATTCCCAGAATCATAAAGATCTAATTCTTTTGTGCCTTCAAAACTATACTTCACGTTTGCAGAGATTTCCCCTTTTCATCTATAAAATCAAAAAAGGGTTATTCATGAAGCTGACATTTGTCATCTTTTCCCATTAAGCTTCCAGAAACTTAGTAAATGGTTGGTCTCTTGAGGACCGAATCATTGACCTCCCTTTCCTGACTGAGCTGGAGAAGCTGGTTTTGTAACTGGCCTGGGTATACCTCTCTGGTGGCCTGTGAACTCAAAGTCAATCTATCCAAAGACTTTGGTTTATAATCCTGAGTATTTGCAGGAAGCCAGTGTCAGATTTTCCTCAGTGATAAAGTAGCTATCATCAGATGCAAACCACCAGAAAGAAATTCCTTGAAAAGGACAGCAGCAATCTGTACAAATATATATAGCCAGGGTGAGAGTGCTGAGGCGACAAGTAAGGGATATAGCATGGAATAATGGGTCTTGTCGGAAGACCCCTTTGGGAAGCTCCCGGTCAGCACAGGTTACAGAAACCATCAGAAACTTATCAAACAGCATTCCCACAGCCAGAGGAAAAGCAAGATATAGCAGGTGATTTAAAGCTGGTCTCTTTGAGCTGTGCTGTGCACGGAGGAGCTGCCAATCTTGGCCACACTGTTTAGCTGAGGTCATTCTTTATTTGTTTTTAATTTCACCTCCACGCATGGATGTTTTCATAAGTTCCAAAATTGAGAAAAGATGTTTATCTTTCTCCCTGTAGTGCATGTTTTATTGCTGTTAATTCTGTGTACATGTGGAAAATATTACATTATTTTCATTGTACAAGCTGCATTTTCCTTCCTGTTAGTTATCCAGTGCAAATACAGTAGCAGAAATTGAAGAGTGTTTTGTTCTCTGCATGAGACTGGCAGGCTGCATTGTTAGTAACTCTCATAACGCTACTGAAAGAGACAGATTTTCCTGACTCCTCAGTTGTCCTGGATATATCCACCGGAAAAAAAAAAATGTAGCTTCTACAGTCTTATGTAATGGAACCAAAAGCTCATGGTTTATTCCATGTACAGTCTCACCAGTGCTATGAAAGCTGCACTATTTTCTCCATTGGATGGATACTTACACAATCCAAAACTTTTCTGTTGTATTTAGTTTGCTTTTTGCTATAATTTTCAGGCGTTTCCTGCCCTGCTGCTTTCAAGATAACCATCTTACAATTTTGGATGATATTTTTTTCCTCCTCAGTACTTTTTGCAAGTTCATGTTCTTGCATCCTACAATTTTGAGCTCTTTAAGTCTCCTCGCCATTTAACCTTCTTCTGCAAATTTGCTGATACTTATATTTTCATGTAACTGACAAATTTGATCTGGGACAAATGTAATCATTTTTCTTAAAATAATCATTAGCACTTAAATCCTAAGTGTCACAATACTGCTTCCTGCATTAACCTCAGCCCTGTGTCTTTCAAACAACTTATAATCCTTTATGTGATACTAGATCACAGAATCACAGAATGGTTGAGTTTGGAAGGGGCCTCTAGAGATCATCTAGCCCAGCTGCCCTGCTCAAGCAGGGACACCCAGAGCATGTGGCACAGGGTGGCATCCAGATGTGTTCTGACCATCTCCAGAGAAGGAGACTGCACAACCTCCCCGGGCAGCCTGTTCCCCTCTCACAGGGAAAAAGCTCTTCCTCACATGGAGGCGGAACTTCTTGTCTTTCAACTTGTAGCCATTACCCCTTGTCCTGTCACTGGCCACCACCGAGAAGAGTTTGGCACCGTTCTCCCTACATTCTCCCCACAAGAGATCATTGATCAGATCCCCTCTCAGTCTTCTCTTCTCCAGGCTAAGCAGGCCCAGCTCACTTGCTTTCCTCATAAGATGCTCCACTCCCTTAATCATCCTCATTGCTCTATGCTGGACCCTGTCTAGAAGCTCCACATCCCTCTTGTACTGGGGAGCCCAGAACTGCACCCAATACTCCAGGTGCGACTTCACCAGAGCTGAGCAGAGGGGTGGGATCCCCTCCCTCACGCTGCTGGCAACACAGGATCCCTTTGGCCTTCTTGGCCATGAGGGCACATTGCTGACTCATGGTTAACTTGTTGTCAACCAGGACTCCCAAATCCCTCTCCGCAGTTGTTATACTTTCATTATAAATAAATAATGTGGTACTATAGCACTGCATTATTGAACTTCATATGTATGGAAACATTCCTTTTATTCACTACTTTTATCAAAGTAGGTTGCTACATTGATTTGTCATGTAATAAATGCACATTTTTGCTATTTGCTACTTTATTATATGAAAACTATAGCTCTAATGGAAATATTCCTTTAGGGCCCATTTCAGAGCCCATCAAAAGATCACTAGCTAACTAAAAAGGGTAGATATGAGCATCATGTTGATAGTTTTATAAGGGATTTTTGAGCATTATGTTGATAGTTTTATGTCGAAGCAAGCATGAGCGAATCCATGGATGTGTGCTTGCAAAATGCCATATGGAAAAATCTTGGCAAGTCTCTCCAAATTAGTACAACAAACAAAAGTAGGTGCGTTAATTCAGTTCTCAAGTCAGGATAACTCAGACAAAATGTATTTTATATACAGGCGTAATCATGGATTCACTTCTGAAACAGCTCTGTATGACACCTTTGACAACTGTTAGTGATCTTGTTTTTACTTTGCACTGAGATGGACTGGAAGCCCTCCCATGATCACATACTCTATTTCATCTGAGCAGTGCAACATCACAGCCGTGTCTGAAATGCCTTGAGCTCAGTTGAAGCAGAGCAACAGTAAGATGATTTCCAGTATGCGAGTGGCTTGAAAATAGCTTCAAAATAGCTTGAAAATATGTTCAACTATTGCATGGCAATTACAGTGACAAATATAATTTTCTGTTGCAACTAGCACCTCTATGGACTGTCATCTTCTGGATGTGTATTGTAAGTAATTCCCATACAGCTCTAAAAAAAATGTATAGTTTTTGAGCATGAAGGGGTTGGAGAGGAAGCAAAAGGCAGAATGTAAATATAAGAAAACTTCCAGGTTTCAGTACCATTACTTAGAGAAAGCTAGACATTTCCCTCTGGATCTATGCTAATTGTAACATTTTTTTATTATTTATTTTTACTAAACCAGAATGTTCACAGAATGGAAAGAATAGAACTAGAGTTTGTATCAACACTTGTATCAACACTTCCAAAGCACTAACTCAGAAAATGAATTTTCAGGCAATCCCTCCTCTATTTTGAACAACTGAATGTAATATTATATGTTTTTATTTTTTAAATTCTTCATTGGCTGAACAAGGTCCTATAAGAAGCACTCTTATTTTGTTCTTCTTCATCATTATGTGGTCAGTTCCTTATTCCGCACATCTTAACAATGTCAGAAAAACTATAAGTTTTTTACTCCAAAGCTCTTTGTCTGGGACACAGAAATGATGCAAGGAGGGAAGCCAAGGGAAAGGCGTGAGGAGAAGATTATCTCCTCTTGCTGCCAATGTATTTAGGAAACCTACATTATCTTCATTTAGGAAACCTACATTATCTTCAATGTCTCCCACACATATCATAACCCCCAGGAATGGACCTGAATGCTGATCTGGTGGCAAGTGGTACCATAATGAATAATGTTCACTGTACAAACTTCAGAGTGGCTCTCTGTCCACTTCGTGCCATTGAGTTAGATGTGACGTGAAAGCTAACATACATTATAGGCAACTGAAAGTGTCTTGTCTTGAAAAAGGGTGCTTGGTCAAGTGCCACAGGGCTGCCAAGCCTTTTTATTTTCCTTCTAGTTTGGGCTCAATAGCCAGGCAATCCCACATCTAGTTTTCATCCCCTTCCCTAATAAGGTCTCTTCTGGTCCCAGTCCTGCCCTGTTACTCCTCACACCAGAGAATTGCTGGAACAGTTGACAAAATTCCCTCCCGCCTTGCGTATTTTTCCCTAACGAGGTGTGCAGAAATACTTATATTCTTTGTTACAGTTACTATGAAGAGCCCCATTTATTAGGATGATAAAGAGATGGCTAGTAAGTTAACTCAAGCTTGTGATGCTATATAGGACAAATGCTACCTGCAGATAACACTGTTCTGATGATAAGAATAAAAGGGATTTGTATTTCTTCCACCTTCATTTTACTTTTGATAATAATTTGAGTTATGTAGTTGCAAAACAAAAGTTCGGAGTGCCAGTTTTGGTTGTGTATTCCCGTCTTCAAATCACTCACTGCTGAAGGTATTTTTCCCACTGTGCCTTATTCCTACTCTCTGTATTTTACTACTATTAAACACAGTGCTGATTACAGCTTGGTAAAGTTTGGAGACTGGCATCAGGAACCTACAAGAAACAGAACAGATGGTGCTGGTTCATTAAAGGAGTGATTCCTGATTGCTCTTGGATGAGATGAGAAGCATCTTTGACATTCAGGCTGGACTCCACTCAATTTTGAGGATGACTGGGGTTGCAAAAAGATATGGCAAGGATACAGGAAAGGATAATGGCAGAAGCATCTACATTCATAACAAGTGCAGTAAACCACTTTTTGAACTTACCAATCTCCTCCATTTGTCTATCAGTTGGACTATCATTTTTAATGGATATTTTCTAGCTCCTTAAAAACTACTTTCATAACTATAAATTACCTTTCAGTAGATATGCAGCAAAACTTTCATATAACATTAGACTTTTTTTTATTCCTAAAAAATAAAGGTTTCTTTAAATGCTCCTCAAGCATGAAATAAAGATATGTTTTATAGAACAGCAAGTTCTATACTTCTATATTCCCCAAATAATTCTAAAGCAAGAGTTCTTTTTTAGTGAACCTCTACCCTCCTTAGATGGGAGGATACTGTATGAGTAATAATTACAGTTTCAAAAGAAGCGTTGCCACTGAAATTTACTTATAACTGGATCATTTTCATGTACATCTCAGTCATAAAGATAAAAAGCAGACTTCTCTTGCAGGAAAATTTTGAGGATAAGGTTTGGAGTTTGAGAAATGCATGCAGCATGATTATTTAAGTCATTAAGTCATTTAAAGTATTTTTTAAGGATCTTTATCCTTGTTGTCACATTAGTTAATTATCTCTGAGCATAATATCACAAAGATAAGGTGGTTTAATTTGAGTCATTTTGCCAAAAATTTTCTGCATCTTTTGGGAACTGAAATCAGGTAACTGCAAAGTTCAGTCAAAAACCTGATAGACTTCTTGGTCCTGACACAATGACTGTTTAAATCAATACAAAGTTTCTTAGACTACTCAGAAGACAGTGAATCATGACTTGTATAACTTCAGAATGTCCTTAAGACAATGCAGAACATAGCGAAGGCCAGTGAAGCAAGCACAATTTGTCAAATGAACACAATTCAAAATCAGTTGGTAAAAAATATGATTTAAATTGGTTGTCTTGTACTTCATGTTATCTCTATAATTTTAATGAAAACTGTCAGGTAAAAATGCATCATTCACACATTTTCACACATGAAAGTATTAAAACTATGGTGCAGATAACGTTGTAAATATATATTTACCGAAGAAATAGCTCACTCTATAGGCTTTTGAGATTTTTAACAACCCAAAGGATTTTGAATTCCAAGATATAACCACATTTCTCAAGTTTCTAAATTTTTTATTTATATTGAACTGTCAGATACTCTCCAGTTTTACCACATATCTACCATTGTAAGTTGTCCCCTATATGGTCCTGAATTCTACAGTTTTCTCTACTATCAAGAGATCAAAGTTAAAATGCACATGAACTGTCAAGACTATCTACACCATAGTATGACTTTGACTGTGGTTCAGTCTAGAAATGCTATTTGCTGCTGGTAAGCATAATATACTTATCTCAGTCACAGCTATGGAGTAAGAGTTATTGGACCAAATGCAGAACTTAGGCCACTCAATCTGCCTCATCACATTGCAAACATCAATCCCTTTACATCCCTCTTCCCATTTTCTGCTTTTGGAAAAAGACTTTGCCAAGGCTTCTTACCACTCAGAGTTAAAAAGGACTATATCCAGCATTCATCAGACCTTGGCTGAAATGGCTCAGACCCTTTCTGATACATAAATCAGATAGTGCACTGTAGGGAGACTGATAGTATGTGGAAATAAGCATCAGAACTAACAGTGGCTTTGGAAGCTTTAGTCTGAACTCCCTGACTTGAATTGCTAGGAAGATAGTTATTAGTTTGTATTAGTTATTATAAATATTCTCAAGTATATCTACATTTCTTGATTCCACCCTGAATGAAATCAAGAAATGCCAACAGTTAAGAAGGATTTGGAGCTGCTGGAGAGAGTCCAGCGCAGGGCCACGAGGATGATCAGGGGCCTGGAACATCTGCCCTATGAGAAGAGGTTGAAGGAGCTGGGCCTGTTCAGCCTGGAGAAGAGAAGGCTGAGAGGGGACCTGATCAGTGTGTATAAGTACCTCTAGGGAGGCAGTGAGGAGGATGGGGCTGGCCTCTTTTCACTGGTGGTCACTGACAGAACTAGAGGAAATGGCCAGAAACTTAAGCACCAAAAGTTCCACAGGAACTTAAGGAAAAATTTCTTGACAGTGAGGGTGACAGAGCCCTGGAACAGGCTGCCCAGAGAGGTTGTGGAGTCTCCTTCTCTGGAGATCTTCAAGACCCGCTTGGATGCAGTCCTGTGCCACGTGCTCTAGGTGGCCCTGTGTGTGCAGGGGGGTTGGACTAGATGACCTCTAGAGGTCCCTTCCAACCTTACGCGTTCTGTGATTCCATGATTCTGTGATTTACTAATACCGCTAATGGAACAAATGGCTTACCACTGTGCAAGGTGCAGAGTGTAAGCAAAGTTTTTCATGCAATGTAAACTCTGTATTTTATGAGATTCCTGATATGGAGGAACCTAAGAAAAAATTTCTCAACAGTGAGGGTGACAGAGCACTGAAATACGTTGCCCAGAGATGTTGTGGAGTCTCCTTCTCTGGCCATCTTCAAAACCCCCTTGGATGCAGTCCTGGGCCACATGCTCTAGGTGACCCTAGATAATCTCTAAACAGCTCTTCTGACCTTAGGGATTCTATGATTCTATAAGATTCCCTCTATTGAATTTTTCTCTCATATATTTCAGCTATGAACTTTCTGCTTACAAAGTGGAGGAAACCTATCAAAGTGATAACCTGATGATCAGATTCTTAGGAATGTCCAACATATCAGCATGATAGAGGGAGAAGGGGGAATGGAACAGAAAGGCTGAACTACAGCCACAGGAGTGAAAAACAAAGTCAAATTTGGAGCATGTGCTTATCAGAAGCAAGAATTTAGTTATGTATAGCTTATACGTGAACATGATCCCAGGATTTCAATTAAAATCTCACAGTTCTAGAGGAGCCTTCACTTTTTAAAATCTGTCAGAACTGATTTTTTATATGTGAGTTTAAATATGACACATGAATACATTGCGTTTGTAGAGAATGTTCATGTACTTTAACATTTATTAAAAATTATTCATAGTATAGCAAATCTCTGTCGTAATTCAGACACATCAGTTTAAAAATGCAGAAAAAAATGAAATAAAATTCAAAAGAGAAAATGACAGTTACAGTGATGCAATGAGGATAAGTGATAGATTTAAAGAAACTTGCTGGACATCTATAATTTTTCTTTTTAGCATTTTGTCTTTATGACATACATAATTTAAAATGTTGCCATGGCTTGATATGAAGTGTATAATTTATTGAATACTGACATTTTTTGTAAGATTTATTTTGTTGTTTTCCAAGTCAAGTACTATTTTGCAGCTCTGTGTCTTGCTTGTAAAATAATAATAATAATAAAAACTTTGAGTTTACTGTAGCAGTGATAAAAACATGAACAATATATGCCACATCCAGTTTAAAGTATAAATATGAATGCCCAATTTACCTAAAATCAAATCACTCATCCAGAAGGTACAGCATCTAGGAGTTTTGATTAGATCTGACATGTTAGCACAAGGCACTTGGTAGAACAGACAACAAAGCAATGGAAACTTGTTTTTCCTATTGTATTATTCTAGCCCTCCAGAAAAGTGTTTATTCTTTATTTTTCTAGCTGATAGAGGTAGGGAAAAGAAGACTACAAAAATCCACATAAAAATTTGGTGTACTCTAGAAGTTGTCTTTTAACTCATATTCATCATCTGTACTAAATTAAGAGGAAGAAATTTAGATATTCCTCATTTTCAGAATGCAGGTCCCAGTTCTCTTCAAAACAAATTACTAGAAATGTTTTTATGTGAATAAAATGGTGAAGAATTACAGTGAAAATGCTGGTCCTTGTAGCTATCATAACACACCCAGCAAGCTAAACAATCAAAGAGGACTAATAGACAACAACATTGTAAACTATAAAACACAGGGACAGAATTTGTCTGTAATATTGGGTGTACAATTCAGACATAGGATCTAAGGAGATCAGCTTACTTTTCAAAGCTTATTTTTAGTAATGACAGGCTTCATATTTGTAGACCATAGTGCTTTCATCCGATGAGAGTTATTTATACCCAAGTGCACTAACATCAAAGTGTAATAGTAACATAAGCCTCATCAACCTCATCTTATGCAGAAGTAATATGAAGGATAGACAAAATATTTCTATGGAAAATAGTGTTACTGTTAAGGAACTTTTTCTAAACTTAGAAATACATCAGTCTGTTTCTCTTCGTGTGTGTCTCATGTGCCCACAGATACATATCCATAAAGATGCACACATACCATACCTATTTCAGTTAAGGGACTTGCAAGCTACATTTTCTAACAAACAGAGCTAGATGTTTGCTCTTGATGCACTTCTTTTAAGTCATTTGTGATGGCATCATTAGTAGAGTCTTTCCTTTCCCTATTAAATAACCAGGTCAAAAGATGTTCTTGAGAAGCTTCGTAACACTTTAAAGAACAAACAAAAAACATCATTAGAGTTGTTCAACACGAATAACCCATACAGTTTTTCCGCTTTCTTTCCTTGCTCAAAATACTCATTTGTCAGGTTGCAGTTGTACAATCATCATATCTTTTTCATAGAGTTGCTAATTGTGACAGCCTTTAGATAGTGGCTTAATGGTTTATGACCTAGCACACTGCCCCTCCCAATGAAAGAACTAATCAAGGCATCAATACAATTTCATTTTTACATGTAATGCAGTCAAAAAGAGAAGAAAACTATCCCAAGTCATCTTCTTATACAGTAGCTTGAATGTTTTATTTTGTAGCGGGCTTGATTAACTTAGTTTCTACACATAGGCACTACAGAACATTAAACAGCTAAACATTGCAAGGAAGTTGTTCTTCATACATTTAGGGGAGCCTTGGAGTTGAATAACATTTTTACTGTTGTTTTTAAGAAGGAAGTAGAATAAAAAGGAAGAAGCGACACTGGACGCCCTAGGCTTGTGTGTCTATTTTCAGACATTTAAAAGGTCTTGAATTTCCAAATGACTCAATGTATCTTCCCTAAGAAAACCTTTCATTGCTAAGGTAGGCCAGCGAGCAAAGACTGAGTTAGTCAAGTCATGATGATTAGCTTTGACATTTCAATTTAAACATTAAATTTAAACATTATGCATTGAAGTTTCTAAATCCTTAAGTTCACCTAAAATTCCATAAAAAATAGAAAATTCATATTGATCCAGGGAGACATGAAAAAATTTGGAAAAAGTTTATGATGATTTTTTACAAGAAATAAATTCATTTTTACATGAAAAAGTTTATGAGGAGAGCTCACAGTCTATGCTAATGACTTAATTGAGAGCACATGTTTATAAGACTTTTTTTTGTTAAGCAAGACAGAACAAACCTTACACTATTTTTAGAACTGTTCAGATCCCAAAGGCACATGGCAATAGAATGAAGAAGGAACAAGGAGCAAATACCAAGTCCACGTGAGAGGAGTTAAAATCGATACAAATTTTGTTCTTTCTTCTTTTAACCATAGGTCATACGTTTCTAGAGAGTGAATGTACCATTAAATATAATCATGCGTAATAAAATGTGAATCCAGTAAGTCGGCTTGGTTTCCTCTGAATTTTTCACATATTGTATATTAAATACTAATATCTCAATACTAATTAGAAAATACTATTAAAAAAGAATGTTTTCTTTAGGAGACAATGACTTTCTCACTAACATCATGTTCTACTCCAATTCATTAACGAGGTTTAATTAATTAAATCAATATCATTCCTCAGAATGGACAAAGCAATACTTTACAATGGTCTGCTGAGCTGTAGCCATTAATCTTAGCTCTTGGACTGTGAAGAGATTACCTGAAGAAGCACTTTTATTAAGAAGGTCTTTTTGCAAGTGATATACAGATTGGCTTTAGAATATGCCAGACAGGAGAAAAGACTAATGAATCTCCCGTGTTCTGGATATTGATTTGTATTTTATATAAGGAAAAGTTATTTAAATTGAAGGGATAATGATTCAAGCATTCAAATAAGAGGAAATTATTTTTGCAGTCCTCTGAGCACTTCATTTTTCTATTGCAAAACATGTTTCTTATATTGTGTTTCTGATATCTCCTCTATGTACTCTACAGAAGATGATTATCTTCAGTATATTATGCTATTACAATACAGATTTACAGATTTATATATGCTACTATGCTGACTTGTCTCTTTAAAGGCCTGGGTTCTAGATCCTCTAAATCTAAATTACCACAAATGATACAGCAACCTTCACCTCCCTGCAACACCTGAGCTTTCCGTTTTCCAAAACAAAGGGACTAAGTGCATTTAAACAGCTACTACTTATTACCATCTAAAAAAAAAGTTATTCTCTAAGAATATCTTTTCCTTAAAGCTTCAGAGGCCTTCTTGCTCTTTTGATTATCTATTTCTTTAGCCAACTAATCTGAAGTCTCTCTACTGTGTCAAATTCATTATGACAATATTGGAGACAACTACAAAACAGCTTTGAAATCAGCAGGGACAAGGAAAATTCTAATTTTACTGAACTAAGTAAAACACAAATGGCACTGGTAACTTGTGTGAGGTACTTCAGGGATATCCTGCATATTTTTTCTTAAATAAACTGAATAAAATTTTCATCTTGAATGGCAGTCACCATTTTGCAGTGACACGCTGCCACAAAGCCACTATGGTACTAAGTGGCGTATTGACAGGTTCTGCCACCTTCCATCGCTCGTGACCATATTGTTTTATTTCTCAAGGAAACCAACAGAATTACATATATAATAAATTTCTACTCAGCAGTAATTTTTTGCTGTGTTTTCCAAGATCTTAAATCTGAAAAGCGAAGTTTTTATCAAACTAAGAATCTAGAAATTATCCCACCAGTCCCATCAAACCATTTTGTTTTGACAAGTGTTTCAATCTGAAAAAAAACTTGCAACATTTGGTATTTCACATTTTTTGAGTGTCATCAGTACAGCACTGTAAAAAGTGAATCATCTGATAAGTCTGACCTACTGAATATAGGAAGTAAATCAAGCCTTCTCTGGGGACACTGGTCTGTTTAAGCATAAGCCAACTGGCACTGAACTTGAAGCTAATGTTATTCTCCTCTGTGCTACTGCATCAGTTAGGAGCCTTCCATAATGTTTTAGCTTCCTTAGCTAGCTAAGGAAGACAACACTAGAATAAAATCTGTGAGTGTTTTAAAAGACAACTCTAAGATGATGAATGAGAATTTCTCTGGGGGAGAAAAAAAATAAAGTAGTGGCAGAGTAAAAATCTCCATGGGCCTTAAGTGGCTGAACAAGGCAATGAAATGAAAGATTTATGCTTCTCGCATTTGGTAATATTATTGTTCAGAAACCTGTGGTTTAGAGCTACACTTAAACATCAGGCAATGTCACATACTTCAGCACACTCACACTGTCAAATTCCAAGCGCATTAAAACCTCGACATCTAAACGCTCCTGGTTTTGATTTCAATGGGAGCAGTAAGTCCCTAGCACTGCTGAAAACACAACCACTTTGATGTAGGTGTCCAGCTTTTTACTCAACAGCCTACATTTTAGTTTGAACTTTTTTGGCCTGGGTTTATAGTCCCGTTTGGGAGCTAATGTTTTCAACAAATTTTATGTGTTGAAAATAGAGACTGTCCAGTAGGAACACAAAAATACAGAAACAATAATGGATGGCACTACTTCACAGGAAAATAGAGATGGAATATGATGCATGCTTTTCCACCACACAGAAAAACAGGAGAAAATCAGACTTGCCAAAGAAAAGGATCAGGGTCAGAAAATGAGTTAGAATATTCAGTATATATTAGATAAATAATTTGGGGCAACCAATAAAGAAAAAAACACTATGGGAGTCTAAATTTTCAGAGCTATCTCTAAGCCTATGGTGTCATACAAGCAGCTGCAAGAACCTGTCACCTTGAGGATCCAGGGAGACAGGAGATAGGAACAGAGCATAGTGGCTGCTCACAACATATTACCTATCCAGTTCAGAGTCTTGCACTACACTGTACTCCAGGTAACTGTGAGACTGTCTTTTGAATAGCTTTACAACATATTTATTATGGGAGTTCTTTCCAATAGCTTCTCGGTGAAAGGAGATATCATCTGCTCAGAGAAATATCGAAAGGATTTGAGAGAGATCTGCCAGTGCTGCTTCCTCAAAAGTGATGATCTTATGAATATCAACTAGATGAACTAGTTCTCTGTGGCTGAGCTTCCACTTGTGTTTGGGCTTGCATTCTTCAAGCAAAGTGGCTATTTTTTGACTGGCCCTAGCCCAAGCCCTAATATCTAGTGAAGCCGTACCAAGAACCAAACAGACCAATCGCAAAAAAAAAAAAAAAAAAAAGGAATCATGGGAAGGATCCTGGAACAGCACGGCACCTCCATGGACATGTCCTTTGCTAATTGTGCGTCCAATTCCACATGGACCTATAGCCTTTCTCTTTTCCTTAAGCCTAACCCTAGTCCTACCCCAAATATCTGTGAAGTCACACTCAGAACCCACCAGACCCTTTGCAGACAGAAAGCAAAATATTCCTGGGAAAAGAATGTTGAAGAAAGAGCTGGATCTGTTCAGCCTGGAGAAGAGAAGGCTGAGGGGGGACCTGATCAGTGTACCTCAACTGGAACAGGATGGGGCTGGCCTCTTTTTAGTGATGGCTGCTGATAGAACCAGAGGAAATGGCCAGAAACTAAAACATCAAAAGTTCCACAGGAACTTAAGGAAAAAAGTTCTTAATAGTGAGGGTGACAGAGCCCTGGAACAGGCTGCCCAGAGAGGTTGTGGAGTCTCCTTCTCTGGAGATCTTCAAGATCTGCTTGGATGCAGCCCTGTGCCACGTGCTCTAGGTGGCCCTGCGTGTGCAGGGGGTTGGACTAGATGACCTCCAGAGGTCCCTTCAGCCTTCTATGATTCTACGAATCCTCGCATCTGCTTTGGTATGCCCTTTGCAGCCCCACTCCACCTGTCTATCCAGGCTTCATCTTTGTCCTACTACCCCTACCTTGGTGTTAATCTCTCTCAAGACCAGTACCAAAGGCCACCACATTCACTGTCGGTTAAAATGAAAAAGCTGTCATAGGAAGTATCGTAGCATGACTACACATCTCCTTCGGCATGCCCTTTGCTCATGGTGCACTCATTGTGCTCCAGACTTTATCTATCTCCAGGTCCTAATCCTAAACCTAACCCTAGCCCTAATCTCCAGTGTACACACTCCCAAAGGCCACCAGACCCCTTGTATGACAAAACAAAATGCTTTACTTTGAAGAATTCTGGTGCAACCTCACATCTCTTCCAGCATGTCTTTTTGCAACCTGGCTCTACATAGGTCTCCAGTCTTTATCTTTTTCCTAATACTAGCCCGAAAGCCCTAATCTGGAGAGTGACCAGCGTGAGAGGCAGCCCCAGCACCCCCAGGGCAGGCAGCGCCGAGCCTCGCACCAGAGGCGGCTCCAAGGCAGCACAGGCAGCGCCAGTGGGGAAGGCAGCCAAAGCCCTGCGCGTACAAGAGCAGCTCTCAGGGAGCGCAGGCGATGAGGAGGGCGGTGCGGCAGTCAGAATGGAGTAGACAGGCAGGGAGGCAGGAGGTCTGCTCCCAGCTCGGCCAGAGAGCTCTCCCCATGGTTATTACCTCACTGAGGAACTAGCCGAAGCCACGGTGTAGACTCGGCCTAAAGCCAGCATCAGGAAGACTGGGGGTACAGACCGAGCTGCTGCAGATATACGCAATGGTCTAGGTCTCTGGCTGCAGGGAATGCCTGAGCTTCTCACCGTTACTGAAGAGGCACCAGAGACAACACTTGCATTAGGTGTGAACAAGTGGATGAACTGCTTAGCCTGGTGGCAGACCTGAAGGAGGAGGTAGAAAGACTAATGACAGTCAAGAGAACACAAAAAGGAGATAAATTGGTGGAGTCATACCCTGAAATCATCTCAAGAAGTGCAGCAGGGGAACACTCCTAATCCATCTCCTCAGATGGCTTGCCATAGGGCAGAGGGGGTGGAAATAAGAAACAAGGATAAATGGAAGCAGGTCCCTGCTCAGAGTGGCAGGAGAACCCTCTCCCAGCCCACCTCATCTCTCCAGGACCTTATGCAATAGATATGAGGCCCTGGAACTCGTGGCAAATGAGGATGCTGAATGAGACCAATCTAGGAAGTTATCCAGGGTGAGGCTGTCAATCGCATGCCTTAAGATTGCCTCTGCTAAGAAGAAAAGAAGGGTAATTGTTGTGGGTGACTCCTTTCTGAGAGCAACAGAGGACCCAATTTTCTGTCCAGGCCCGTCCCACAGGGAAGTTTGTTGTGTCCCTGGGGCCTGAGTAAGAGACATCAAGAAAAGGTTCCCAGGTCTTGTACAGTCCTCAGAGTACTACCTGCTATTATTCTTCCAAACTGGTAGTGATGAACTTGCCAAGAGAAGCACAAATTCCATTAAAAGGGACTTCATGGCATTGGAGAGTTTGGTTGAGGGAGCAGGAGCACAGGTGGTGTTCTCCTCCACCCTTTAGGGTTAGGACTCTGAAAGGACCTGCTCAACAGATGGCTAAGAGACTGGTGTCATCAGCCGATTTTTTTTTTTGACTAAGGGGCAGTCTCTATGGCACCAGGCTCCTAGTGACAGATGGGGGTCACCTGTCTTTCAGGGGGAAAAGAATCCTTGCCCTGGAGGGGGTGGGGTTCATTTGAGAGAGCTGTTGTCTTTATGAGCATCTTGGTGCAGCCTCTTATGTCATTTGTCTTGCCCTTTTCAACTCTCTTCCACATCAGAATTTCTCTTTCCTAACCCTACCCCTAATTCTTGTCCTAATCTCTGGCATGGGCTCAAACTGAGATCACAACAGACACTGCTGCAAGAAAGGAGTAACTTCTTGTGAGAGGGTTCTCATTCAGCATAACATCTGATTTTGCATGCTCTTTTCAACCCCAATTTACATGGATCTTGAGACTTTATCTGCCTCTTAATCTTATCCTAAACATAAACATAGCCTTTAATCTCTGTCATGGCCTGAAGCAGTGTCCTTTTCACCTTTGCCAAAAATTGACCTGGTAGTCTCTGGGTTAATCCACTCCAGAGATTAGGGCTAGGTTTAGGGATAGTGTTAGCGGATAAATAAATCCCTGAGCCCTCTTTGGAGAGTTGCTGCAAAGGATATGCCAAATGAGATTGCTGTGACAAAATCTCACCAATGCTGTGTTTCCACATCTGAATTTCACATTGTATCTGACAATTCAGGAAGACATATGCTAAATTCTGTTCTATGTCATGTCCCATACTGGTAATGATGAAATCTGGCTTGGGTTGGTTTTCCTGTGAAGGTAGTCTCTGGCAATTACCATCACTACTTCGTGTTCAGTCCCCTTCCATCTTGCTCGCTTGCACACACTGAGCAACATATCTGGCAGCTTCCCTAATAGCTTCAAACTTGTGAATTATTTTTTATGGCTTTGGCTGAGGTGTGCAAGGCACATTTCCATCAAATTTTGTGTTCTGTATCAGTCTATACATTTTTAACAATCTTGAGCCTACCGTGGCTAGACTTGACCCCAAATACAGTAGAGTTCTTCCCAGTAACAAATTATCTCAAGAGATACATTGCTTCCCTGTGCCCTCTGACAGTCTTGTTTCTCAAGCCATAGCTTTTTGGAGAAAGGACTATAGGTCGCCTCCACCTCTCAAACTACAAATATGCAATCCCAGTGATCAAATTAAGGAAGAGTGACAATGAACCAAACTCTTCTCGATACATACCCTCTGTACACACTATCCTTCTTTAGCTACAGAGCAATAACTCCTCCTGGATTGCATTTCATGAAAGGACACGGCTTAAAGAGCAAGGATTCATCACCGTCACCCTTAACAACAGCCAAGAAGTATATTGGTCATCTCAGACAAGTCATTTTGACTGGTATGTGGGAAGGCAGAAAGATAATATTTTAAACTATTTTTTTTCTCTAAGAGATACTTCATTCTTAAGAGTGTCTATATGTTTTCCTTCATATTTGTAGTGGTTAAAACCAGAGACAAAATACAGGGTTTTTTGTTTGTTTCTTTTTGTTTGTTTCTTTTCCTGTTTTGTTATTGTGCTTCAATGAAAGACTGATTTTTTTTTTTTTTTTCGTGAGGCACCTTGCACCTCAAGCAGCCTGGCTAGTAAGTAAGAAAATTGATAATATATTCCACTCAAAAATTGACATACTGGCTGTGTTGACATGTGGCAGTGAATAAGAGTTCTAGCACAAGCAGTAGCATAATCCAGCAAAACCTTGAGGTCCAAAAGATATCCAAAAGCGTTCAAAAAATGTCCCTTACAAAGGAACAGTCAGGCAAACTCATCAGTATTTTTTCAACATAAATTGTTCCATACTGTTGCAATTTGTCAGTAGAAAAAGGCTTCCATAGATGTAGTATCCAGTTTATAGCTAATATAAAGCAAGTATATGCTCCCTATGTTATCATTCATGCTATCATTTTTTATAGAAGAAACAAACATTTTTCTCCATTCATGTTGTTGTAACTTGCAAAAGATCTGATTCTATGTTTTGAATCCTTTATTTGGCTGATAAAATGCAAACCATTTTTCTTTCTCCTGAATATGCATTTGGTTATTTATTGCTGCTTCCTATGCCCACCAGCAATGAAACTGTTGATGTTTCATCAGTAAGAAACACTAAATTTAACCTAAAACAATTTTAGATCATACACTTCTCTATGATAAATATGTAAATTATGCAGTCACTACAGCCTTCAGCTACCACCAGTAGCATTTTTCGAGCCAGTCCCTGGGGCAGTTATCTCCTTTCATTATCCCTGCGACATTAATGCAGTTCTGCCCTGACTGGTTTGCCTGATAAAGCTATACATAAGCCCAAGCTGATGAAAAATGTGACTGACATTTTGCAGAAGAAAAGCAAAAGCAGGTAGCACATATCACCTCTCTAGAAATAACTACATTTGGCTGCAATATATGAATTTGAAAATTGTTCTGTTTGATATGTTGCATAGAATTTTACATGATCTAGTTACAGCATGTATCTCTTTTTCTCATGTTCCTGAATGTCTGCAATGATAGATGCGTGTGAAATCACAGGAGCTGGCATTCCTTTGCAGGGTTCCTAGTGAGTAGCAAGCAATACTTGCAAGGAAAGCGACTTCTTAAGGGAATGGAGGAAGGATAAGCAGGACAGAGAATGGGAAGTTTGCTTCAAACTAGAGACACAGGATAGCAGATCTAGCTGTGGTCCCTAAGCCTTACAAGAAACAGAATTCTGAAGCCAAAAAAAAAAAAAAACTTTTTCATGTTGCAGTGAGATAGCTAACACCAATTTCAGTAGTCAATTTCTATGTGTTCTAAAGAAAACTTGGAAAACAATCTGAAATTAATGCTACAATCAACACAATAGCTTTTTTTCTTATTCTGATTTGCTCGGTTCTTTCTGCTTCAGTCTGATCCTACTCTTCTTCACTCCTACCATGTCACAGATTTGTGTAATGACAGATTCAGATTTCTGTTAATCCTAAACAACTTTCAACAAACTTTTACCCTCTTCTTCAAACTCAGAAAATTAAATGTTACATTCACTACTTTTCTATCTCAGCTTGGCACTCTAAAGGTATTCAAGGAAATAGAATACTGGCCTAAATTTTGGTGATAATAAAAGTAAAATGACCATAAAAAACTAGCAGTATCTTCAGCTTCCAACAGGAGATGAAGGGCTCCCCAGAACCACTCTTGTAAGCTGTCTGCCAACTCAGCTATTGTGTTGCATTGTCTATAGGTCTATCCCACACAAACTGTCCCCTTACTCTGAAATCCTATGATTCTTCACAGTTTCATTTCTCCTTTCCGTTAAATTACTTTTTCATTTTGCAAAGTAGCCAGTGAAATTGTACATGGATTGTCCACCTACACTCATGTGGAATTTCCTCCTCTTTCTCATGTATAAACTTTACTCTGAAAACAAATTATTTTAATCTAAATTCCTTTGTTTTCTCCCAGTATTTCCTTAGCCCTAATCTTTTCTTCTCTGATTCTTTATTTATTTACCTCTTGTTTTGCTTCACATTGAAGTTTCCTGAACTGTCTTTCTTTCAAACAAAAATGGGTGGATTTGCTTGTGTTGTGACCTGCTTCCCTTAATGACAGAAAATTCTCCTATCTGCTTCGTGCCATCTGCTGTTGCCTATTTGCAAGCAAAATTAAAGTAGCACTCTGACTGCATCATCATGGACAACTCACTGTAGACATCTGCTTGGTGAGCAGCTGTGGTCAGGAAAGCAAATGAGACAGCCTGCTGGATCAGGCAGTGAGCAGGGAATAATGTCTTGATTTCTGGAGGTGGGCAGCCCTACCTGCTCATACTGGACATTGGCTGGAGCAGCAGAGCTTCAGCACACATGCAAATCCACCTGCTGATAAAAGCACCCTGCTCTCTACCATGGTGTTCAGCGGTGCCAGCATGGAAGAGGAACTGGTAGTTCTTGGAAAGCAGTATCTCCACAACCTGATCATCCTGCCTCTGAGTTTTAGGGATATCCACAGGTAGTTTCACATGGTTGTTTTAAAAACTGACTCATAATGCAAAGAGAGAAAGAGGTACATCTGTAGCAGGACGAGGAATTACTATTTCGACAGAAGCATGAACTAAGTTGACACTTCTTGCCCAGAAAAGAGGAATGAAGTGTTGGCCTACACCCATCTTTTGGATAAATCTATTTTCCAAACTGAAGTCTCCCAGTGTAATAACAGCTGCCATTTCTCCTGTAGGACTGTGGGGCTATATATACCCCAGCTTCCTGGAAACAGTTCTGCAAGTTCCCATACCTCAATCAGCTTCCAGATTTAGTTCTCAAATGCTCCAGCCCTTCTGTCGTCTTGCCCAGAGTCTGGAAGCTATTCCCTAAAGATGAATTTCAGGCTCTGCTGTCAGCACATGTCAAGACACACTAGCTTTAAATACAGCAAACTTCTGTCAAAGTTTAATTCACCTGGCTGGCATCTGTCAAGGGAAGCATGTCATGTTTACACATGGCTTTTTGCTAGAAGTATTACTTGTCATGTGATGATACTGTCATAACTTACCTCCAAGTCTCAAAAGAGCCTGAGGTGAGGTAAGATAATTCTCTTTTCCAAAAGATCATGGTGACATTATTCAAGAAGCGAAAGGGGAAGGGACAAGAATATGCCCATTCCTAGCAACATACTACTTTCATATTTCTTGCAACTTACCAGAGGCAGATATTGTATTATTTAAGATAATAAGAGTGATAAACTATGTAAATCATACTAGTATGAGATAACATTGGCCCTGAAAGCCATACAAACATATCAAAAATATCATATTGCTTTTTTGTTTTGTTTTGTTTTCAATGAGAAAAACAGTGGTGTCATTACTGCCAATCTTTGAAATTTCCAAATGTAATTAGTAGTTTAGACCCAGTTATGTCAATTATTTTTTCAATTTTCTTATTCAAACTGTTGGGAATAAGTGAATAGAAGGCTTGATTTTTGGAGGTCAGTAGCTCTGAAAGGGAAGCATTGACTCTGGGTGCACCTCGGCACACACAGTGTCTCAAGCAGAAACAAGCACCTTTCTAAACCTCCATGAAGACTATAATACATTTCTTGTCAAAATTTAGGTATAAATTAGCACTGACTAGCGGGTTATTTTCTAGAAAGGTGATCAAGGAGGGCCAAAGAAAAGGCAGTGTGAATGCAATGACCTGGTCTGGGGTGAAAGATAGGATTCTTTTTGATTTGAAATGGTAGTTAATTACTGCCTCTTTGTGGGAAAATGGTAGGGGCTTGGCAGGCTTCAAGGAGAAAAAGGCTTGCAGAAAGATGACAGAAAGACAATAGCAGCTGTACCAGGTCTCAAAATTTCCTTCCTTTTCTCCTGTTAGGGTACATGTGGTCACAAATTGCTGAGAAACTTGGCTGGTCGGAAGAGGCAATACTGTACAAAATATGTGTCTACTCCAAGGCTTGCTACTATTAAATATGTGTGCAGCACCAACACCTAACAATGTAAATGCAGACTAGCAGCGTAGAGTGGTTCATGGCTAAGATTTCCCCCCCAAAGAAGATTGTGAAAAGCTACACAGCTCTACTTTCATATTGTATTTAGCATGTAAACTTGCATACAGATCCTCAATGAGATAAGACAATTGTAGGCAAATAAATAATATCTGCTAACAAATAATACTTCAGGAATGCTGTATCCTTGCTTCTTCCAGGCTACACATAGAGATGAATGTATATGATGCATCTATCCCCTTATTTATGACTAAACCTAAAGCAATTTTATCAGTTTAACATTATGTTAGTCCTTTGAAACAATGGTACTAGCTACTCCCTGTAAACCAGGAGCCTGAGAGCTCTAAGAGTCACGGATGTGAAATATAAATTAAAGAAAAATAAATAAATAAAGTTATGGAAACTGTGTTATGAAATCAGCAGCAATTGCAAACTTATTTGTTGTTTTAAAGTCTGCTTCATGGGACCCTGCTATTCTCAGCACACTACATCAACTACCTTTCTGTTCAGAGGCTTGCAGAATCTAGAGACTGGAAAAAATCAAGGGCAAGGGTGAGACTAGGGAGACAAGAGGTAGGGCATTATATCATTCCTCTGAAATATCACAGCTGTTATGTGTAACCCAGCTCTGCCAGAGTAGGTGCAGTGTCATTCATTTTCAAGTGAAGATCTCAGTGTGCTTTAGAAGCAACGAATTAGACCTCATCATTTTCTTCTCTGTTTTACAATAGAGAAACTAAGACATAAAGACATTTAAAAAATAATTTTTGAAGGTGCTGAGTTGAAGATGATGAGATCTCTTCAAATCAGGCTGTAAATGGTGTATCTGAAGATATCACTTCCCAACACATCTTCAACAAAAGTAGACGCCAGATCCCTTGTCCCCTATTTTTTACTTTAACCGGTAGTAGTCACCCTTCTAATGACAGTTCTTTTTGTTTTGCTGGGAAAAATGGAAACATTGGCTTGTGACATCATGCTAATGCATGATTCAGGTCCTCTTTGATCATATTCCTAGCTCTTCTTTGGCTATGAAAGGGACATATTCTTCACAATAATAGTTCCATGACATGGGCTTATAGAGTACGTGTTTATTATGGAGAGTCCCTAAAATCATTAGCCATATAACATTACTCTGCTACATATAACATTACGACTGCTTTTTTGTCTTGTCTGTCAGCAATTAACAGTTCAGCCAAGTGTTCTCCACCTCAATTCACAGTAAATAGGTCTTTAAAAATCTAGGAAGCAAGCCTGAAAACCATTGATATATTACAGTGATAAATGTAGTACAAATTAGGATGATTGTGAAGCTATGGGTCTAGCTCTTTCCCCTAATATCAATATAGACACCTCCAGCGAGCTGTTGCAAAGTCTCTTTGGCATCAGCCAACCACGCAGAACTTCTATTGATCTGAATGTATCTGAAAAGCAAGCAAGGACTGGCTGTAGGAATGTAAGACAAAAGTCCGTCATAAAGGACTGATGTTCAAGAAGCATATAAATCAGTTAAAGAACTCTTAGTCAAAATAATGATGAAAATTAATGGAATAAAATACCAGGAAGTCAATATTATGGAGGAATCACTGCAGTGGGAATGTTCACATGAGCTAGCATTTTATAATAACACAGTCTTGCATATCCGAAAACAATGAGCCATAATAATTGATTCCAGGTGTAATGAAAACATCACTTCATATTTCTATTCCATTCCTATCTGGCACTGATCTCAGTTTAGAAATGATAAAAACATTAACGTGGAAAGCGCTGAACAACAGATGGATCTATAGGCATTGTAAGATCCATGACTTCTATGTTTGATTTTGGTCTGTTTGCACTGTTGAAGCTCAGTCAAAGATAGAAACATGTCCAGTACATCTCTCAGATGGAAACTTAAATCTGAAGCTGAGGATAAAATGGTCCCCAAGGGAAGAATCTACTCCTTGCCAATGAGAAATACTACTGCCAGATTTCAGCTAGAAGTGATGAGAATCATGATGCCAGACTGAGGAAGATGAAGAGTCACAACTAATCTTCAGAGGAATATTTCTGGTCTGCTAAAGAAAAATTGAGGAGACTAGTTCAGACATACATGGACTGGTATGTGGATGAAAATCTTTGCAGTAGTATTCAAAAAATATTAAAAATAAAATGCCAAGATTTGGGATTCTGTGCAAGCATCTAATTTTCCAGGTATACATTACAGAAAAAAAATACATATAGGATGCAAATTTGCCTTGACTTTAGGAACTTATTTTATCAAATTCTTACTGAAAAAAAATGAAAAAATGGCCTTGGTAAGTGATGAAAACACTATAGAAAAAATACCCCAGGCTAAGTGATTTGGAATCAATTTAATCTAGACAAAGTGAAATATTAAACAAAGGCAAGTCTTTAACAGAGCTTCTTTAGTTAAAAGGGGAAATTTGATAAAGGAATAGAAATTGCAAAATTATCTGGATAAGAAATTTACAGACATCAATGGAGAGGGCAGTGGAAATTTTTTGGAGAAGTATTGGTTTAAAAAACTATCCAGAACTTGAATCTCAAGCAAGGGAAAATGTAGAGAATAGCTCTAGACCTGCACAGATCAAAAGGATATCTGATGAGAATAGAAGGAATAAACCTATATCAGAAAAAAAAAAATAAAAAGGAAACAGGAACATAAAGCCAGAATTTCCAAAAGACCACATGAGTTATAAGCACATCAGAGGACACTAAAAACAGCAAAGTAATGTACTCCTGGAGGACAACTAAATGCAGTCCCTCAAAGATTCTATTCAGGTAAAACATTTCTAGAAGAGATATAGAATCAACTAACATACAGTATTAGATACTGGGAAAACTCTGTCTAGAATTTTACAGAGAGTTCGGGTTCCTGGCACAAGCCAGTGTTCACACTAGGAAAGCAAAGATAAAGTTGATGGGGTGACTCTGGTGAAAGACTAAAAGAGTTGAACTTCTTCATCAAATCAGTAGTCTAGAGGGGCACTGACAGCATCCTGTGAACTTACCCAAAGTGTAAACTTCAAAACAAAAAGGACAAGATTAGTCAAAGGCAAAAACACTGCCCAAAAATCAGCTTACACTGGAAATGTGAAGACAGTCATAAGCAGTAAAGCTGAGAACATCTTCTCTATACCTCTTTATGTTTCTTGTAAGGAATAAAAAGTGGTGTTTCAGCAATATGATTGTAATGCTTCTAATATCAAAGAGAAGAGTATCATGGGATGAGAAGATCAAAAGGTGTCCTCTAGTTTCTCTCCATGTTCTTGATGTACCTGATGCTGTGGAATTTTGCTCTGTTTCTTCTTTGTGTCTGTCTTTATTTCAGTCTTTATTCAACACAGAACAAGTGAGAAATGACCTGCCACTTTAGTATCCTGTCTAACTAGTCTAGAAATATATTTATTTGACACAACAAGGCCAAGAACTTCTCAACAGTGTGAACAATAGATATTTATGGAGATAATGAGCATAACCAGCATTCTTGTAGAGAAAAAAAGCAAGGGAAAATGAGATATGAAAAAAGGAATGAAAAAAAAAAGTTGAGTATCAACCTTCCTGTTTAGTTTCACAAGCCAGCTGCTAATTGTTTATTATGGCAAGTTAGTTCATTATTATGAAGGATTTCTTACATTTTGTTCAGAGGCAGCTGGCACTAGGCTTTATACCAAAATGGCAGCAGTTTTAGATGACTCAGTGATGTGACTTTGTAGGGCACATTTTCTGCACTAATCCACCATCTGTGTTCCGAAGGAAAAAACTAAAGTTCTGTTGTATCAGGTGCATAAGTACTGAGTCGTAGAGCACCCTGACAGTTGTAGCAACCTGTAATGAAGATTCTGGAGAAATACTAGCAAAAGTAAATATATAAATAAGCAAATAAACACCAACCTGATTTTCCTATGATTTGTTTCATCATTTGTACCTGCAGGAATGAGGGTAGCACTCTCTTGCTATAGTGCAAAACACTAAGCTCCCATGGTGCACAAGTAGGATTATTAGTAGCTTTGCAAAGCACAAAGCAGTGTAGAATGAGTGCTTCAGCTGCAAGTGAAAAATACATCTGTTTGTTCTGCACATACTTCTGGACTTGCAACAGTAGCCACAAAGTGTGATTCAGAGTTAATTATTCACTGAGCTGAACAGAATAAAGGTAACCTTAACTTGACTCCCATGACTAAGAGGTTTGTAAATAATGCATAAAGTAATTCAGAATGGTAGGAGTAGGGAAAAAAATGGAAACAAATCCAGTATGAGTTGGTTCTGCAATAGCCAAGACTTCTTTATATTTTAACATCTTAGGCTTCAAAAGGGTTCTCTAACTTAATTTTAATGTAGTTTTCCCCACTTAAATTCAAGGCACAAGCTTTCCTTTGGCATGGAAATGTACTAAAGGAAGAAATCATATAATGGTCAACTGAGATAAATTTAATCTTAAAAATATATTTTATCTTAAAAATGTATCACAAATCTCTGCACTTAAGTGCCATTTTTTCACAAGCAATTCATTTCAGTCAAAATCAAAACAAAAAGAAGAGTGACAAAATGGTCTAAGATAATATTCAGAGAAAATACTGTATGTTGAATTATACAGAAAACACACTAGAAGTAGAAAAACATGTGGTAAGCTATGGATTCGTTTTCAACTCAGTAAAAGCTAGATAAAACATTGTCTGAAATATATCTGTAAGATGTTCTTACTACGTTCATTATTCATATAAAATTCTAAATGTCATTCACTATCTGTGTGAGAACAATATAACTGCTCACAAATAATGGGAGGCATTATGACCAAAAAATGTCACAACTCAAAAGAGTCAAAATCTAAAACACATGTGAACGTGACTTAAAATGCAAATACACTTGATTTTGACATGCCAGAAACATTGTAAGATATTCATGTGAGTATACCTATTTTTATTGGGATTCCAAAAATATTAAATGCTCCCATAGGCCATATTTTTTACAGAATCATATGCCCCACCCTCCTCATTGTTTGGCATTGTTTTCAGAGACCTGTGGCAAAAGGAAAGGATTTCATGTATCTGAGTTTTTTTTATGAGACATTTCAGTTATTTTTAACAAGACAAGAATCCTTCATGCCCTTTTTCTTCCTCTGTGAGGATATGTGTCCCTTCTTTTCAATTCTGTTGAGTTAGTAAAAACATAGAAGATTGTTTTCATCTTTCCACACCTTCGCTTTACTTGCTACGCTCTTGGTGCCTCGTGCAGCCTCAGTTCCACTGATGACTCTTGTCTCTACAGAGCCCTAGTTTCTAGGGTTTTTTTTATCCATAATGACAATGCCACTTTTTAATATAAACCAGGAAGGAATCGCAAGATGATTCCCTCTCCCGGACCAACAAAAAGTACTATACAGAATGTTTTTGAGAGTTATTGTCTTAAATCGGTACCTTTACACACGAGCATGTAGACAGACAGAGAAACTTAAAAGCACTGGGGTTGTTACTAACAGAAAAAAATGAAAATGTTCGCCTAAAAATATTGAAATAGAATGTCTCATTTGGAGGGGTGTTCTTTGAAGGCCATTTTTTTTTGTTGTTGGGAAAAAGAAGTACAAATTCACAACAAGGAGAAAGAATTATTTTGGCAAAAAGAATTTCAGCTGATAATTCTTAACCCTGGTCTGAGAGTTATTACAAGGAGAATTAAAAATGCAGGCAGTTATATTCAGATTGACAGGAACAATTGGCTGGAGCAAGTCTAAATGACAGCTACGTGAAGAATATAGAGTGAGTGCTGATGAAATTATTGTTGCAACAAATGAGGTTGATTGTGATGATAATTTTATATTTTGGTGAGAGAGTTCAAGAGAATGAGAGCATAAAGAAACAAAGTTTAACTGAGAAAAATTAACCAAATATTTGCTATGAATGAAATGCAATTTTCTTTGTGTCCCAGGGGGAGTTAAACACAGAAAAGGAAAGGTTACTGCCATAATTCAAATGGCAGCAATTAAAAAGAAAAGGCTTAAGGCCAACGTTCAATATCTTTGCCAAGCATATTTCAAAAAAGCCTGACCCCATTGAAGTTTTCAGTATATCTCTCTAAACAAATTAAGTGATAAGCCCTGCACCAGCAAATATAACTTTAGTAATGCAAAAAACTCTCGGCAGTATACATGGATGTTGTGCATTGACTTCAGTGAACCAAACAAACGCTCCAAAAATATATGTGAATGTTAATGCAATAGCAAGCAGGTACATTCTGTGGAATAACCTCTACGATAAAATACGGTGTGGAAAACGACTCTGACAACTGTCAGAGGTCCCATACTGCATGCACAAATCACTGTCCTACAAGAGTTACCCCTCTAACTATTTCACAAAGGAACTGGCTATGCTCTGCTATGGAAATTTTAAAAAATTGACAAGAACTTTAAAAAGTGCTACCTTAGTCTTTCAGATTTTTTTTCTGGATAGTTTATTTTTTCTTTTTTCTTTTTCTTTCTGTTAGCGCTTCCTGCACTGTTGTTTCATTCAAAGCTGGCATTTACTCTAACCTACCCAGTACTTCTCTCTCTTTTTTTTTTCCCACAGTTTCATTTTACTTGAATGCTTAACTGTAATAATTTGATACTCTTTTTCATAACTGCTAACCCGCATTAGTTTCTTTTGTCATTTTTGACACCTGATTCAACACAATCCTGACACAGATTCAACTGTAATGAACTCAGATTATGTCATGTCCCTATCTTTACCTCGACTACCTCTCATTCTTCCACAGTGCGTTTCCGGAACAGTCACTGATTCTAATCAGTTTCCAGTAGCTCATTGAAATTCTCTCAAAGATTTCTGTGTTCAGGCCTCAGCTCTTCCATGCTGATGTTTTGTGAACATATGTTAATGGATATTTTATCTGCTACATACTGTGATGGACCACCTTTTATTCATTTACCAAGATGCATGAACATCATTTCCTTCTCTGTTCATGTATTTGCTACATTTGTGTGTAAGCATAGACAAACTAAACTTAGATGCACTAACAAGCACAGTCAAAGAAAATAGAGAAAGGAATTAAATAGAACAAAATGTTGAACAAGGGAGCAGTAAAGACACAATTTTGGAGCAACACTTTTCACTCATTTCCCTACTTGAGCCTGTTTGTTTATCAAAACTGTAGGTAGACAAGAGAGAGGACTTTTCTATCATCAAATGAGACAGAAAATTGTGAACTGCAGCAACTGAATTTTTCTAGATAGATACCTTTACAAAATGAATTTTTTGACAAACCAAATGCTAGAAAATTTTTTTAGGCTGAATTCTCTCTACCATTTTCAGTCATTTGCAGCAAGTTCCCAGGTCTCAATCTAAGAAATATCAATTCTGGGAGTTTTTTCAGAACAATGTTTCAGGACATTATTTCAGGAAAAAAAATGGTATCTTCAAGAAAAAATAAATTATTAAATTACTGAGGAATAATGACATCTTTTACATCGTCCTTCAACTTCTTCCATGGGAATAATTTCTTGTCCAGCACACTCTGATAAGATTCTCAGGATATTAATTAAATTCTGTAGAAAAGCTTTTCATGCCTAATAAAACTCTGGGAAAGGAAATTACTTTGGGTACAAAACTAAGTCTTAACCATTTATCGTTCTGTCCATGTTCGTACATGCATGCTGATATCTGAGTGGGCATGAAGCCCTTTTCAAAACGGCAGTCTCTGTACACCTCCTTTCCTCTTCTTGTGCTCTGTGAAGAACAGCTCGCACAGCAAGCGAGAGAACAGTTGTACCTTGAACCTTTTGTTTAGTTGGAAGGAATCTAAACTTCAGTTAGTTGCAAACTTCAGCCTCTACATTGATAACTTCACTACCCTAGGGTTGTCTTAAACGGTTACAGTTGTGAAGAAGTGGCACACTTCTGAATTCTTCCAGCTTTTTGGTAGAAGTGTGCCTTCAGTGAGATGTCGCTGGACACAGAAGAATATCAACATTAACACAGAGTAACTGTCCCACCATAAAGTCACAAACATTTCCCGTGCTTTAAACTTAAGAAGATTGCCTAGTATCACCAGTTTATCAGCAGGAGAATGTCAGTTTTGTTAAGTTATTGTGAGAGAATAAAGCTTGAGATAGTTATTACCATCCTATATTTTTAAGGTAAGTGATGATTCTGTTCAGATTTTGTTGTTGTTGAAAGAGTATCTCAAGGGAGAAGACACCCCTTTTAAAATAAAAAGACATGAGATTCCATTAAAATATTCCAGCTTTGATGATATTTTTCTTCTACTTTCTTTTGATTAAAAGTTTCAGTGTTTTCAAAAACTAAGCAAGTTTCCATTTTACATCGGAAGTAAGTTTTAAAAAATGAAATGAGAAGAAAAAAGGTATCATTTCTGAGAAAAAAAAAAAAGAAAAGAAAAACATATCTAGCAGTTTCCTAAAAAAAGGAATCATTCTACAGAAAAGCAGGAACAATGTCTGTATTTAACAGAATGAGTCTCAGTTTCCCATGAAGATACTATTTTGAATTTCCAGGTGATGGTTCCATACAGCAAGATGCCATCACCCTAAAGGGAAAAAACGGAGAGCCATTTTCACTATTCTTTTTTTCTATCTTGAAGATATTTCTGTGATGGAAATAGCCCATTGTAGCTAACCCACAGCAAATCATCTATTAAGAATTGAGTTAGTATTTAAAGTACTTATAAAAGCTATCATCTGCATTAATGTATCACACCTCTAAATGCAGAAACCAAAGATTGAAATTTTAAGTATTGCTTAAACTTTTACCAGTGTTCTGAGCAGTAAAGTATTCCTTTCATCATAGAAGAAAAATGCCTAGTAACAAACTTATAAGTTTCCAAGGGCTTCCTAAAAATATACAACTTTAAAGTGCTCAGCCTGGGCCACAGGTGAGCCTTTCCGAGTAACCAACCCCACTACATGGACAGCCCAAATATTAAGTAAGTTAACTGGTTTGATAATAACTGCAGTAGGGAAACTTATGGATAATTTTCCTTGTAAATTTAGGGCTTAATGAGGACTGTTCAAGTCACAGAGCCCCAAGCCCTTGATTTGAAAGTAACCCGATAACTATCTAACATCCCCACATTTCCAGCAGTGCCTTTGCATACAAATATCTGATCCCAGATGCTGGGTGTGCAGAGACATTCACAGTAGCCTAGTTCTTATTCTGCTGTGTCTGTATACTGGCTTTGCACCCAGTGCAGAAGTCAGTGATGTCAGTAATCCCTGACAACAAGGTTCAGTCACATATTCACTTTCCATCGCTTGCAAACTCAGGCAGAAGGCTTCTTGATTAACTTTAAGCCTGGCTGCAGTGATTAATCAGTAAAAAAAAAAAAAAATAGAATAGGAAGCTGAACTTCTAGCAGAGACTTTCTGATAGTGTTAACCATCATTATGAATAATTTTCTGTCAGCAAGTTCAATCTCAATGAGAATAACCTCTAAGTTGCTGTTTTATATCACAGACAAGCAGCAGATAATCTAATTTCTACTTGCTGGTTAAGGAGCAGAAAAAAATAATGAGGAAGAAAGACAATAAAATTTTTTAACAAATAGCCATTGTAATAACATTTTGAATCTGCAGACCTTTCCACAAAGACCTGGAGACTGTCAGCATTTTATATATGACTACTAGTTGGATTTCACAAGACAGAACAAACTATCAACTCTTGTATTCTTGAATCCATTTTGGTTTTATTTACTGCTATTCAGTTGCAGTTAATTAATAATCAGAGCTGAAGAAAAGGTAAATTAGTCTGGTGTATTTGCGGACAAAAGAAAACTCTCCTTACTTGCCAGTTCATTAAAATCAGTGATTAGAGAGACAAAGATCAATGGAGTTGTGACACAGACCTTTGAAAGAGTCATCATAATTCACTTCAATGCCTCTGAGAGGGCTGTAATTTTTAATCTTACAAATGTAACTCTTTACCCTGCAGCCTGAGACACCCATCTAGCATGTCAAGAAGAATTTCTCATCTTTCTCAGGATCCTAAATTCAGCACATCTACTCACAGGTTAGGAAATGAGCAAGTCACACAAACCTGCATTCATATATGTTGATAGCTCAGTTATCAGTCTTGTGCCTCATTCCTGCCTTTTGCTCCTGCACATAATTATGTTGGTATTCTTTCATATTCTAAAGTTGGAAGCTGCTTCCTATATCCATTTCCTTCTTATTTGTTAATTGCCTCTCTTTTCATGGGGATGCTGTAGTCAGTTCTCTTGTATTTTAAAACAGAATGTGAAGGAAGCTCTGTGCTATACTATAAACAGAAATAATACCCTATTCTTAAAAAAAAAATCTTATGAATTAATACTAAAGTACCACACAATAGCAGTACCAGCAATAACACTGTTTTGTCCCTAAAGAGAGCTATTACATATACCAAGCACATTTTTCCTGACAGTAGCTTAGACTCTTTGGTCAGCCCAGACACATGGAGTTATTTTCATCCAGTGCTGCTTGATATCATAGATCAGCAGTGTCAACCAGAGACTGGGCAGCACTTTGTTGGCAAGCTATTTGCTTCACACTGACTGCACAAGCTGAGTCGCTTGAGCAATCGCAGTCCCCCAGAGCCTTCTTGTATTTCTCTTCCTGGAGCCATAAAGATGGAGAAGTTCTCTGGCAATTCCCATGGAAAGATTTGGAGAACAAGTTAACTCGCTGCAAGACAGAGAGGTTTACATTCTACGGGAGGTTTATCCATAAGAGTTATATCTGGTCTCTCAGAGGTGTCAAAGTAGCATCTGGGAGGCCTTTGCAATTCACGCGCAACCGCTCTTCCTCAGGCCAGGTCAACCCTGTCATCAGTTATTCATGCTCACTCTGAAGAGAAGGTATCGAAGGGATAGCCACTGCATCTAGAAAGCTCAAAGTTGCATGTTTATTGATTTAAGATACCTTTATACTGTGCTTTCAAAATGAGGAGGAAATGCTAGGTGACATTGACTGTGTCTTATCTCCAACATTTTGCATCCATATGTATAGTCCTTAGAGCAGACCCTAGAACTGGAGACCTGGAGACCATGGTCTCCAGGTTGGAATTACCTACTGCTGCCCTCCAGCACTAGGAAATAGGGTGGTCTGTGTTGTTTAGATTTTAGACTTTCTCAGGTCACATCCACTATCTGCTGTGTATTTACATGGCACTTAACTTTCATTTTGAACCAAAGAAAACAAGTCTCCCACAGGCTAACTAAGGAGCAAAAAGAATATGTGGCAGAGGATGGTGCTTTATGGGTTGTGCTCCTGCAACTACTAACATTGCTCCCTTCACAGCCAGCTCAGGGTTGTCCTGTACTACCAAGTCCCTTAGGCAAAGCAAAGGCAAAATCAACACAGATCATCCTGCAGTGAGTCAGTGATGACCTACCTGATCATGCAGGCCCTAGGAAGGAGCAGAGCTGGCTCTCTGTGCCTAAGCATATTCATGATTATGTCACTGATTACCTTAACTAAAGATCAGTGTTAAGGTAACTGGAGGCTGTGTTGCACTCTGCAACCCAAGAGCCCAGGCAGAGATCATCATACTACAGAATTAAAATCACAGAGATTTCACAAGCTCTTGGGACCATGTAATGACATCTGGTCTCTGCTACTTGGTCAAGGACAAGGAACTCTAGACAACATAGGGATGAAGGAGGATGTGGATCATCTGCACCAATCTTCATCTTTTTTTAAAAAAGTTTTATCTTTCTTTCATAATCTCCTTGGTCTGTAATACCTGCCAGCTATTCACAAAGCCAGTATGATCAGCCTGCCCAGCTTATTCAGATGCAAAAGCTGCACTTATACTTTAGCAATCATTTTTTTTCTAAATAGATAGGGCTGAGAGGAAATAGAATCAGCTAAAGTTTATAAATAATAAGAGGATAAAAGAAGTGATTTCCTTTGTTTAATCAAATAAAATGCCAGCAAATCTAGATGAGATATAGCATATTCTTCAACCAAATGAAGTCTAGGGAGAGACAGGCAAAGCTTTTACTTGCACAACTTCCTTCTCATCTGTCTTCTTATCTCACTTCTTTCACAATATTGATTCCACTTACGGAAATGATTCAAGAATGCTGTGCAGACAGACCCAGGATGACCCAAGTTACCACAGTTTGTCACAGACTTATGCGTTATATGTCTTCCAAGACAATGTCAGGACACCATCTTGGGTGGAAGCCCAAGCTTAAAATTTTTGTTTTTATTCCTTTACTTTTTAAACTTAGTTAAAGCAGGAACTGATGTATTTTTTCAGGAAGCATACATTTTCCAAATAAAATGCAGTTTTCAAAGGAATTAAACTGTCCTACAAATTCTGCTCTAATTTTCTGCTCAATAGCTTCTTAACAGAGAAAAGAGACTTTGAAACACCGAAGTGCTTAGGCTTGTGTTCCTGTCATTTACAACACAAATGTTTAAAAAATGTTAAATAATCCAAATGTGCATAGAAATGGGTTGTTCTAGGAGAATGAAATGTTTTGAACTGACCTCAAGTCACTTTTTCTTTTCATTTTTCTCCAAGGCTAACTTCAGAGTTAGCTTAATACTATAGTGTTTGTCTACCGCTACTTAAAAAAGAAAAGTTGTTTCTGACACTATTGATAACAGTGAGTGAAATATTCACACAGACAGCTAACTAATCATTTGATTGAGAGATGTTTCAGGCATTTTGTGATTATCAGTTCAACAGACATGCAAAGACCTTTGTTAGTTATGAAGGAAAGCTAGAACAGGTAAGCCTCATAGAGCATCCTGGGAGGGTGCTTTTGAGAGCATACTGATGAGAAGCACCATGTGCTAGAGTGAGTCTGCTGAAAGTTATATAATGCTTGGCTCCTGAGTGTCACAGGGAAAACAAAACAGTCCTCCAAAATTTTGCTCACCTCTTAAAAAGTGTCGCACATCCTCTTGACTTGAGCTCCCTTCTAGTCCAAAGATTGAGGAGAACCACCCTCCGTGACGCATAAGCCCTCACTCTACAGCAGAACAAGTGGCACTTCTCCCTGCAGCATCAGCATCGGCAAGGGGCTACTTACTCTCGCACTGTTAAATGTATTACCCACTTTGAAACACTTTGATGTTTCACCAAAGCCCTCGCCAAGCCCTCAGAGATGAGGACGTCTCCAATGTCAGATGTCAGCACAAGAGCAAAAAACACATATTTTATTGCTGACTCACAAATATTCTTGTTCTGCCCACAGTTCTACTAAAAAAAAAAAATTGCCCAGCTTACCTTAAATTTCAAAAGATGCCTTCGCCTATTTAGGAATAACTTCTTTGAATAAAAAGGCATTAAATAGCATTTAAATGCTAATATAAATACTGTAGTGATTTGTCAGTACAGAATGAATGCCATGCTTCTATTCTAGAGTAATGGAAATAGTTAACAACTTAAAGAGTGTAACTGTAAACAGTGCATTGTTAAATACATAAAGAAGAGATCAGAGAAATAATAAAATCATTTACAGGAGAAAAGATATTAACCTTTGACTTGTCCCAAACTAGTGACAATATCCAAGTTATATCTTCAGAAAAAAAAAAAAAGGTTTATTTAAAAGGGGATATCTGGAATCCAAGAGAAGATTTCCATTATGAATGATCAATAAAAAGAAATGAGGGAGAAAATGGTAGAATAGGCAGATGTCAAAATAGCAAGGCTATTCCTACCAACAAGATTAATAAATTTCCTTTCCTTCCATTAAAGGTAAGTAATTACACTTATAGAGACAAATCGTTGCTTATAAGCTATTAATAATATTTGAATACATTTTTCTCTGCCCATAAAGTCCTCGAATTTCTGTGTGCTAGATGATAGATTTTGGATCACTATGATATAGAGTATTTTTTAATCCCAGTGATGTGCTGTACAAATGTGCTTATTAGACTTTCATCACATCAAATTGTACAAGTCCTGAATTGTTAGAATGAGCATTTAGTCTTCCCAGGAGTCCAACTGAAGCTAGCAGGACTTTGGGCAAGTACACTACACTTCTATGATCTGGACTATAGTACACTAAAACCCAAAAACTCTATTCATTCTTGCATTTTTTTTTCCTTTTGCAGGCTTTTGTACTGTGCAAATGGAACAGTTTTCTTTTTTAAAAGAAAAATCCACATTTCTTGATAATGTTTTGCGTGTAAACTCCTTTTTATATGGTCAAATAAAAGAGCAATATAAAATATCCCAGTTGGCGCGAATAACCAACATTTAAAATTTTAATGTAATTGAAGCTTGAAATTTTCAAGTTTTCAGTTTCCTTATGAAACTAATAGTCAATAATAATAATAATAATAAATGAGCTATTAAAAATAGTGAAAAATCATTTTCCCTTTCTAACAGGTACATTTCAGTCTTGCTCGGAAGAAGAGAGGTGAAGCTCATTAGCTCACAAATTGATGGGTGGGTAAAGCAGAAGTATTTTCTTTGTTCACACCAAGAAGACAAGAAAGTAAACTGTAAACCTCCAATGTGTATTACAGGAGAGAACTATCTCTGACAATTGTTTTTGCAACAAAAGAAGATCTGATCCAAGCAAATCAGGATGTGAATAGGCCCTGTGATGTCCTCAAGTAGGCAAATGGGTTGTGCTGGATGGGCAGATGAGCTGGCGCTGGCATACGGCACCCCTGTGCTCTGTGAACAAGCAAAAGAAAAGAAGCAAGTTTTTTTTTTTTTTACTTTGTTTTTTTTTGGTTTGTTTTTGTTTGTTTTTCGTTTTTTTTTTTTTTTTTTGCAAAAACTTTGGGCCTTTTCTCGCAGGGTGAGATATCAGCCTGAATAACTGCCCTGCAGGAAGGACCCTTGTCATTCATAACTGGGGATTAACGGCTTCTGAAAAGAGTTGACTTGAAGGAGGAAGCCCAAAACAGCTACAAACTAGTACTGGATGTGAGATTGAATCCAGTGACAGTTTATTCACAGGCTGAGATGAAGACTAAGAAAGGAGAGGGTTTATTCTGTCTTCTTAGCTGAGTCTAAAAAGCCATTTAGACTTCTGAAACTGGATGTGGTTTAAAGCCATTACATGTGATCTCCTATCACTAAAATTAAGGAGAGCAGACTTAGTTTGAAAAACAAAAGTAGACAATTTAAAACACAGAATCTTCATAGAAAGATCCAAAATTGTCTTCTTTGTGTTAGTGTCATGATGTCAAACTGAATTTCATGGTATGTGATAGCCCCACTAATGCCCTCTGCTTTAGTGACAACATACTTGATGCATGCCTCGCTATTATGAAGATGTAAATCCTGCTTGAAAATTATGGTTTCAAAAGACAATTTGAAATCTCGTTAATACGGTGTTTTTTTCCATTGGTGTTTGGCACATGCACATGTACTTTCCTTCCTGCCTGCCTTCAACCAAGGATGCTAAAAAAATTATATTTCTGTTCTATAAGTGGTAGATCGCTCTTGAAGATAGGAGGGAAATAGCGATAGACCAAGTACAGCAAATTTGTACTCTTGCACCAACCACTGTGTAAGTACATCACCATTACACCAACCAGTGAACTACATATCATTCTATTAACGCACACAGAAAAAGAGGATGCCAACAAAAAAACGTAAGTAGATGATTTCTTAATATGGCTGTGTTTCTGACAAGGAGTTAGATAAGTTTCTGACGCATCATCCAAGACTGCTTGCAAGAAAAGATTGTTTATATCTTAGACATTTTGCCCTACAGGTAAGTAACTCATAATAGATTAAGTTTAAAAAGATTCATCATTGACTTTTTTTTTTCCATAACCAGATGTATTTCTACTGTTCAGTAGCAACAGAATCTACCACAGACTGCATGCAGAATAAAATGTTGTTTATATGAAGCAAACTGATCCAAAGGAGCTATTGTCATAATACTATAGATGGGAAACTGTTTTTCCAAGGATTTTTGTTCAAATGTTATTTCTTGTCAAATGATAAGAATATGTGCCATTTTATAGTAGGATGCATACTAAAAAAGTATCAGAAATTTTCAAGATCACTACTTCTTGTGGGAATCATAGTAACAAGAGATATATAGTTAGAGAAATGTGCCCATACATAGGCATACACACTAAAATCTGTATGCCAACACAGAAGAAAAATATGAATACTCCAGTCTCTGCAGAGATTTGGTTCCATACTAGGACATGGTACAAGTTCCCAGTCTCATGGCCAGTGCACGGCAGCCTGACCAGAAGCCCAGACAGCTGTACAAAACCTGTCACACTTCTTAGCTCGCTGCTGGCAGCGATGAACGCGCGGGAGCCATCCAGGTCTGTCATACTGCAACACTGGCACCACCTGATGATTTCTCCATAAAGAGACCATTTGCAAATTTCTGACTTTAGACTTCTTCTGATCATTTTATCTCATTATTTGCCTGATAATGTCCAAACCCCTTCTGCAGATAATACTCCATCCTAGAGTATCCTAGAGTAACTATTGGTTGTTCAAATAAGAACTGCAATTTACCACCCCAGCATTGAATACCTAATTTTCAGTTTATGAAGTTTAAGAGCATATGAAAGCACATCACAAGTGAAAGGATGTGTGTTAATTGCTTAACAGAATAACTGTTGTGCAGCGACTGCAGAGCTGCTTTGCAAGAGTGGTCCACAGAGCCTTTTCTTTCCCAGCGTTGCAGTTTTGGAAGCGATAACTAACATTACAACAGAGCACTCTCTTCCCAGGAGCCTTCCAAGATGTTTTTTGTAAGTGCAGAAAATCATACTTATGGGGCAGATTTAAGAGCAAATCAAAGTGCTCTTTAAGAGCCTGTTACTTCTGGCTGCGAAGTGAATGGCAATTCTTCCACTGACTTTAAAGACAGCAGGGGCAACTTCAAAGCAACAAGCCACTAAGATTTTAATTCATCAGGAGTGACATTTGTCATTACAGCTTTCACCTATGAATCACTTGAGTTCTTTAGCTACTGTTAAATGTGGCCTCGGTGATGCACAGGCTTTGGGCTGGCAGCTTGCATGGGAAAATATCACATGTGTTTGTGAAAAGCCTCACTGAAGACTGAAGGCTAACTCATACTCTGTTCTCACAACCACAACCTAATTGGATATGAGTAGCATAAATGAAACTGCCTTCATATTTTTGTAGATAATAAAGTTACACTCATTTGTTATTGTCCTACTTCTAAAATGTTAATGAGGCATTATGATAAGAAGTAATTTTCTCAGTTTAGTCTAATCAGAACATAACAGACTCAGAATAACACTGTTACTACATTACAGGATATATAGAAAATTAGTCATTTTTACTGAACTCAAAAGCAGAGAAGCAGAGGCAGATTTCCAAAGGCACACTGCTTCTAAGAATATAATGCCTGTTTTTATTGGTGAAGAAACACCAAGTACCATTAAGAAATTCATCAGCATTTCAATACTTCAGCATGACAAAACAGAATGAAACAAATAATCTAATAATTTGATATAGTTGGTTTACATTGTTTACTCATGCCTGTTTCCATTTTCAAATTCTAAAGGACTGTCTTTGCTTTAATATTTTAAATACAAGAACTGGACATATCTTACCAAAAGAGACTTCCATCTGAGAAATAGAGATAAAAGAATTAATGTATTTCTGTACATGGGTTATTGACCATTTATTGCTCCCTGTCAAATTGATTACAGAAAGGTGTTTGTCTTTTTGTCAGTTAAGAAAATAGTGACCAAATATTTATAGATAAAAAGATTCAATACAAAATATCAAATATCATGGTGAACAATTGATGCGTACCTGAATGACTCAGCCTGCATTAAACTGTCCCACCCAAGTCTCAATGGAAAACCAAGGATCCCATTCTCTATTCTATTCCATCATTTTTGACCGTCAGTGCCATCTACTTTTATTAGAAATACTATTCTGATAAAAGATAAGTTTCCTGGTATGTCATTGTTAATCTGAAGAGGGTCTTCAGGCAAAGGACAAGGAGAAAAAAAGAAAAAGCAGGAACAGATTGTCAGAGAAAACAAATAAATAAATAAACAGCACCCTCACTGAAAGGAATGGCCTGCAGAGCACATTGTTGAATGTGATAAAAAAGCATGATGGAATGAAATGTAGAAGGCAGAGCCCTTTATGAGCAGTTTATATATTGTGCTAGTGATTGCTACACTGCCCTGCATTTTCATCTTGTGACTCTGCTTATAACCTCAGTGAATCGTGTTGAAGAGTCAATACCTGCCCCCGCTGGCAGGGAACTAAATACCTCTATCCATGTTTTCCAAGAAGAGAAGCCTGTCAAGAAAAAAAAGGTGCCTTTCTTCACACTGCGCATTGCTTCCATAGCTCCCCTTTCCAGTGCTTTGTGCCTGTGCTGCACACACTTAAGATACTACGAAGAAACAGAAAAAAACATCAGTCTAAGCCTATGTCTGCCGAGTTTAAAATACAAGGCGATAGAACAGGAGGAAGGTGTTCAAATAATTTGCTGTTATGCAGCCTTTGAAGATCATGACAGAACAAAGAAAGCTTGGGTCAAAACAGCTCCAAGAGTTTGGGGGAGGCATGAGATTGGTTTTGATATTTTCTGAAAAGTAGGTGTTGGAGGAAATATATAATTAACAGCAATTATGCAGGATGCAAATAAAAAAGTAATTTATGGGATGCTGCAGAATAACTTTTCCTTCTGTTCTCAGTGCAAATATGCTCCATTAAGCGTCTCTGAAAACATCCGGTTGTCTTCTTTCCTAGGTCCTGTTGCAATCTGTATTGCAGGCAACTGTAGCAGCAGCTGATAGGGACACGGCTATGGGATTTTAAGCTTGTGAGTGAATATTTCATTCTGGTGCAGGCAGTACCCGTAGCTGTGCACAATCCCTCACCTCCACTCTCCCCTTCTAAAGCACAAAACTTTGGTGCACTGGGGATAAAGGGAAGCAAGGAGGCCAAAGAATGTTACAGGCAAGTAAGTGCTAGGAAAGTCAAAACAGAAAGAACAAGGGAGAAAAATCAGCACCTGGAAAGCTGTTCCTAAGGTTTCTTATCTTCATAGTGGGAATAATGAATACTATACTGGTCACAGGAAATGTTAGAATTAATTCCTGCTTTTAAACTGTCTTGAACTACATTTGGCAGTTGTCTAAGACCCAACTCTGACCCTTCAGGTATAAGTGAGAGGTATTGACTGCTTGACGAAGCAGCTAAGCAGAGCTTGAAATAGCATGCACATGTCACACTACTCAGTCATCCTCTGCAGCAAGAGAGAAGGTAAAACTGTGGTACTTTAGACTACTAAATGTGTGAAAAGCAGCCTGCTGTTTCCTCAGTGCTGGGCATGGGAGCCACTAGCGTGCATGGCCACAGCACGCAACCTGTTGGCTGCTGTCGGACAGCTGGAGACTAAGTGATGCTGCTACCTGCATGCAGGGAAAAGCTTTCAGAACTGGAGTTCTGCCCTAAGCGTCATGCTTGTCCACCAGGACCTGGCTGCTCAGCCCTTAGCATTTGTAGTTCTCACCAAGGTAAGGAGCAGATTCCTTGGGAAAACTTGCAGGTAAAGATGTAATTATCTATCAGTCATCAGTCTGACTTAAGCAGTACCCGGAGAAAGTGGCAAGCAACAAGTACATATAGGAGTAGGCAGATAGTGCCTGCGTAGTTCTCAAAAGTAACTCTAGCTAAAAATGTTCTTGGGTGGCCACTGAAGCGGCTTTGCTTCCACTAGACACTAGCATGAATCACAGACTTGCAGATGCACCGTACATGTGTTTGAACTCAATATTTGCCTTCCATACAAGATAAAGAATTGCTAAGGGATGAGATTATCCCAAGGATATTTCTAACATAATAGACACCTAAAAATTTACAACAGGAAAGGGGAATATGTGGTTCTGTTGTTGTTGTTTCATTAGCTCCATTTTCTCTTTGTTTTCTCTTTTAACTATTGCTTATATAGAAAATACTGTCATATATAAAATCCCTTGGTATTTTATTCTTCCTGTTCCTCAGAGGAATCTGTTTTTACTACAATGTTTCAAATAAATAAATATCCCATGGTAGTGTGCCATGTAGTCTTGTTACTGTATTTCAACAGATGGTAAGCAGTCTGAATCTCTGCAGAACAAATAGTGATGCCTATTAGATATATCCTTGCAGTTATTTTTTTCTTCCTGACAACTTGGGAGCTGTAGCAAAGCAGGACTTGATGCAATTTTCTTCTCTTGTTCCTAGTTCCACAATACAGGCGTAAAACCAAAAATGCAGGATTCTCATTCTGAATGTGTTAATCATGTCCACAATTTGAGAACAATAAAGAATTAGATTGACTTGTGCTTGTAGGTGTTCATGTTAATCTACATGTATAAATCATACATAAGCACATCCCACAAGTAAGAGGAAGTCAGATAACGTTTTTCTCTCATCACCATATATTGTAGTTAACTCCACTGGAAGTCAGGGTAATGAAGATCACGTATCAAGATCTTCCGATACAACACAGCAGTAGCAATTACCCAGGAAAGCAGTGACTGTAATCACTGTTCAGTGGAACAATTTATAGCAAAAAAGTATTATTCCCATGCTCGGGAGCTGACAAGGTTAAGAATGACCACAGCTACCGATTAAGAGTTCTGGTTGAGTATGCCGTTAGCAGCACTGCGAAGCTGAGCAGGGCACGGACATGACTGGGTGCTCACAGTGAAACCCAGGACCTGTTTCAATGCTGCCTCCGTCGCAGCACTGCTCATAATTTTCCATTAACATTGGTGTGTATACAGACCACTTTTGTAACAAAGGATACCTGCAAAAAGAAATTTTGTTACCAGAAACTACCCAAGTACAGAAGCTCTTACTTTGATAATGTTTGGCAGCCTTTTCTGAAAGTGCTTGGGTAAGCTCATGACCCATCCAGCCAGGGAACAGAAACAACACCAAATACCTTATGATGCCACTTTTACACCATGAATAAAACTGTGATCAACAAACTGTGAACTAATAAGAACAAAAATATTATGTGAAAAGCACCTTAACCTGAAATATTTCAGCTATACTGAATGATTTTAAATAAAATATATTTAGGAGTATTGCTCAGATTAAGGATAAATCATAAAAAGAAACTAGAATGATTTTAATAAATTATTTGATGTAAAGAAATAATCCAGTTATTCTTCCACAGATTATGAAAATGCCTTCAGATCATTGCTATCAGAAGAGACCTTGTAAGATAAGAAAGTAGAAGCACTGTATCACATAGTCTTGAAAAATGCCAAGAGGCAGACTGTCTGACCCTAATCAATCTGCCTTTATGATACTATCCTAGCTATTGCACCTTTTATCTCAGTGTGGCTTGAAAAGAGAAGCACATTAAGCTGGCAGAAGAATTTGGAAGGAAAAAAGAATGAACGTGCTGTCTACCATTTTTTTTTCTTTTGCATGTGTGAGAGAGAGAGAGAGAAGAGAATGGTATGAAACAGGATTCGGTTCCTACTTGGACATGTAGCTTAGTTATTGTGGTACAGGCATTTGGGATGGCAATTTTCTCTGTTGAAACTGCTCTACTTGAACGAAAGCATTCAGTGTACTTTGAGGAAGAGTGAGACTACCTGTACGCAAATGGTCAATAGGAATGTAGGACTGGAGGAGGACTTTGGGGCAACTGAGTCCAGTTCTGGCAGTTACAATCAGGCCTTGTCATATAATCAATTCAAACCTGATGAAGCATTACTTTAAAATAGCTTTTTTCTTTGCTATTCCTTCTGGAATTTGATTCCTGATTCTCCATCTTCTGAGGTTAAGAAATCTTTCAAATTTGCAGATGCAGCTGATTTATAGCTGATTCATACCCAAATTGCTTTGTCAAAAGCACATCATTTACCTAAACTAGTTCTCAGATGCTGGCAGTCTCTTCTGGGACACATTTATAGGAGACAACCACCCTCCCCATCCTCATCAGAGCCTTGATTTTACTTTGCTATCTAAGACAATCTCTTTTGATCTCTTGAGGTAAAAACGTTCTGCCAAAGGTCATTTCCAAACACTGAACTCCTAGTGCAGACTCACACCATTATCCCCAGGCTGCATGTCCTTTCCCATCTGCCACTGTACCCATTTCTAATATTCTGGTCCTTGAGGTCACCCTATATCTCTGCATGAGGCTCAAGTCCAGTCTTCCAGTTCTTTATTGCAGACCCTTCCTATTTGTGCCAGCCAACTTCATTATCACACTCCTGTCTTTTATGCCAAGGTCATTATTGGAAATGTTAAATAAGATCTGTCCTGAGACCAGTCCTTGAGGAAATTCTCTAGTAACTCCTTTCAGCCTGATCATTTGCCTCACAGCATGACTCATTGTCATCTCTCATTTAGAGAGCTCCTTACTACGTCTCAGTTCCTGTAATAATCTCCATCTTCACCATTTTAGCTAATAATTTCCCATGTGACACTACATTAAATGCTTTGCTCAAGGTCAGATGGATTTGATTTACTGTTTTTGTCTAGAGAATCATGCTTTTTTTTCTGGACAAGTGAATGAAGGTCCTTATTAATCTTTCATATAGCAGATATCAGGACAGCCTGACACAATGCATCTATGACCATCCTTATTCCATATTACGCACCTTTCCATTTATCTGTAGTGTTTTAATTAGTTTCTCTTTCAAAGTTACTAATATAATTCTTGCAAGTGAGTAAAGCTCTTAAGCCACAACAAGATATTTGAAATCCCCTAGAAGACAATGTGATAATTAAGACAAAGCGATAATGTGGAATTGATGCGGTGGTAGAGAGAAGGGGCGGAAGGACCAGATAACCTAACCCCTAGCCTTTAGAGTAATGCACATTCTCCTTTTGTCCACCTCACAAAATGGGGAATGGCATTATTCAGTGAAGAGTGGAATACAACCAGCAGGAAGGACTAAAATCATAGGAATCATCTGTAATGGCTCAGATCAGTTGTCCCTCCCTTGCAGTGCTCTCCTCTGTGACCCATAGCAGATGCCTATGGAAGAACACAGAAACAGGGAAAACTTACAGTGCAGCTTTCCTACTCGTCTCTCCCAGCTCCACGGGTTTGTGGCTAATGAATCCCAGAGCTGAAGGTGGTATCTATTTGTTTAATAGTTTGTAATGGATTTCCTCTAATGGCTTTCTATTTGAGGATGAATGTAAGCTTCTAAAAGCCACAGTACCTCTGAAGAAGTACCTCTTTTTTGTTTTGTGTGTTATCTGCCGCTTTTTTTTGTTGCCCTTTANTCCACAGTGCCTCTGAAGAAGTAGCTCTTTTTTGTTTTGTGTGTTATCATCTGCCGCTTTTTTTTGTTGCCCTTTAATTTTTCTATGAGGAGAAACATTGAACAGCCATCCCTCTTCACCTTCTCCATGCCATGCATTGCCCTTTGTTTTGTCCCCAGCTGTCACCGTGTTGAGCTGCACAGCTGTGTCCCAGGGACACTCACCTCCTCTCACCCAGGGACACTCTCATCTCCTCTCCTCCCCTCTTTGGGGGCTTTCTCTTCAGGTTCTGCTCCCCCTGAAGTTTGCTCTACCCAGAAGACTATCTCTGGGGACCAGGAACACTTTTAAAATCCCTCCAGATGAAACCAGAACTGTCATTCTCCCCACAAAATGCCACTGATTAACTTCCACCTCCTGTTGCAGCCTCCTTGTAAGGAAAGCTGACCATCTCTCATGTCTTGGATCACATTTCTAGGGGTCTGCTTCTGTTTCATTAGACAAAGACCTCTGCCACCCCCAGAAACCAGCAAGCTAGCGCTTGACACTGGGATGTTTAAATCCTTTGGAAGATCTTATTCTCATACCTGCCCCTGAGCTCATTCATAAGATCTTTTCCACTTATCTTTAATTTCTGCACAAGAGATTTGTTTATATAACAGATGTAATCACTTAAATAAAGGAAAACCCTTTCTCTTGTCTTGTACAATTAAGAGTAGATAAATAGATTCATTTAGAAAGTCCATCTTAGCCTCAGGCAGAAGGGTCCCATTTTACCTACTGACTTCCTAAGTAACAATTTAAAGCACACTACCTCTGTAAGCAACACACTTTTAAAACTTTTATACTAATGCCTCATATGCTTATTATCTTACTAGGAATTTAATTTTTACTGAGCCATGAGCAACTATTATTCAGTTGTGTTGAGATAAGTCTTATGGTTATTTTCTGCACCTTAAAAAAAAATGCTTATAGCTTTTCTGCCACATATTTGTCCTAAGCATGTATGTGCTTGACATTTTCAATCTTCTCTGATACAGTGTATCTTTTGCCATTGCATATATCATTTACTTTAAAACATAACACTGATAACAAAACCATTTTGTATAATCAGTACCTATCATAACTTACCAAGTTACTCTATAAGCTCTTTGTTTTCCCAAAAAACTTTGGTCCTTTTTTTTTAAGAGCTATTGCCTATGATGCAGTTTGCAGGCTTGTGTCTTTGTCCCACAGCTGGTATCACAAGAGAACATTGCCCTCTGGTGTCACATATTGTGGCTCTTTTTTTTTTTTTTTTCTCTGCACATTTTTCTGCAGCTATTTTTTTCTTCATTTCATTCACAGCACTAATAGGCAGAGCTATAGTCCATAGGAATAAGTCAGCAAACATACGGAAGGAGATGCTTTCTTTTCTATGAGGAAATTTTTACACTCGTAACAATTCCCATGGGATCTGAAAATAACTTCATTATACTACTTTGCTGAAAACACAAATTAAGTTCTTTCAGGTTGGGAGATACAAATAAATCTTAGCTGACTCTTTTTTTGTGACTTATTCATCCTCTTCAACAGCGGAGTTTTAAAGTGAATTTTACAGTTAAAGCTAGAGAAGGAGTGAACCAAAGGCAGTACCCTTCATTACTGTTACCAGATTTGTTTCCAACTCCTAGCAAGTTGCCAGTGCCTGGGAGCTCTGTCTGACTGCACAGAGACTGGACACTGGGTGCACAGCAGCCACTAGCACAAAGAGGAGAGAGGAAACAAACCCATCGTGGTCACAGAAACCACGCAGTGCCTGAGTGCTCAAAGGACAGGAATAAAAGATACAAGAATCCTTGGTGTTTACATCTTTGGGAAGAGGTGAAGTGGGATCAGTGTAGAGCATCAATTTGTCTGGTTAGTCTTGTAGGTTCTGCTCTCACATATTTTGCACAGAGCAGAACAGACAGGCAAGGGAAAGGACTGAATGATTTTGCCTCAACTTCTAAAACCAAAGATAAATTTTCAACTTAAATATTCCAGGTGTTTATTAGAGATACCATTTTCATATGGATAGTTACTGCAATTAATAGCTCTTATTACCAATTTAGTCCATGCAAAACAAATGTACATTTTTCTTTTCCAAATCGCTAATGAGGATTCCAATAGCCTTTGCCACTATTTCTATCAGTGACTTACATTCACTCTGAAAATCACAAGGTGTAACGTGAGTGCACCATTAAAACAAAAGCTAGAGGCTGATTACAGGGGTAGCCAGATGGTGCTGCTTGTAACTGGCTGCCTGTAACTGTCTGGATGTTGTCTAATTATTGCTTTACTTTTCACTTACTATTTACTGACACGGTGGGATCCTACGTCTAATTTTCTCTAGCCAACAGTCAAAGGTCTAAACTCAGCTCCATGTGCAGTATCCCTTACAGACAAGGGAAACATCTCCAGGGGCAATCTTTTACCCTTTTACCTTAAAAACTGGATTGAATTGTGTCAACTTTCTTTCTATTAAGTAGAGATAAATTAGCTGAGACCAGATAGATTCGTGTATGGGTATTTCTTTCCTTCCTGTGGGCTTTTCCTCAGAGGCACTAGACCGGCTATCAGGCCAGGCTCTCAGTTAAGGAGCAGCCCCTGAATCAAGCTTTTGCTGATAATCTAGACACAGAGTTTTTATTCCCAGAAGGTTAGGTTTGCATTTTTAATAAAATAAAACAACTCAGTTTCTTTGTATTTGTAAGAAAATATAAATTCCTTTCTTAAATGTTAAGGGCCAACATTACTTTTATGTATCTCCTCATTTTTAAATGACTTTTACAGAGGTCTGTTGTCAGGATTACTGAAAAAGGAAGCAAAGAAGAAGGCTGAGATTAGACAAGAAGCTAACTTCAATAATTAAAGTAATTAAAGTCACAGTAAAATTTATATTTGAGAGAACATCAAGCTTAGCTTCATGAAAAAAATCTACAGCAAGAAAGAAAGAAAGAAAGAAAGAAAGAAAGAAAGAAAGAAAGAAAGAAAGAAAGAAAGAAAGAAAGAAAGAAATGAAAATGTATCTTCTTTTCTCAAAAGAAAAGAAAATAAAAAACAGACAGAGAATAAGTTCTGAAAATCTCCTGAAGAATGTTTGAAGGTGATAGGGACACAATCATATAAGAAAAAAAATGTTGAGAAGCCAGAATGAAATCTGAAAGTACTCAGTGTGAAGAATTCTTTCAAAAAACAGTAATAAAGATATAGGAAATCTTTATTTTGTTGTGCTTTTCATGCCTTCACCAGTGTCTATTCACACTGCCCCTTGTGCAGCACTAGCAGAGTCATTCTGTGGCTCCACAGTAGGCTAGATCAATGGGCTGATCGGACCGACTGCTGCTTCTGCTTTCAGTACTCTTTCTTAGCACAATCAGCTTGGAAGGTTTCGTAAAATTGAGTCTGAAATGTATGTCAAGATACAGAGCTGCAGTCTGAGTGTGGAATCTGGTGAGAGTTTGAAATGTTGACGTCTGTGAGGCCATGACACAAGCAAGCATGGCTTTAACCGATATATTCATGAACAAATTGACAGACCAGGCAGGGAGAAAATTAAAACAGTGGAACATCAGCTTCATAGAATTCAGTGACTACATTCCAGTCCTGGAGAGAAGATTTTCATTCTGCCCTTTGGATTTATTTCCTGTAATACACACATCACACAAGCTAGACCTGGTAGATTCACATATTTCTAAAAAAATCTGCAAAAACATTTGTCAAAGAAAAAATTACATATATATTATTAGAAGGCTGACAGCTGTGGTATCACAAGGACACTGACCAGGCATGGTGTGTATTTTTTTCTAAGTTTTTTTTTTTTCCTGTGACCTATTTGGTTGCCTTCCCTTATTATTAGTCTTTCAAACCATACTGTTGGTATGCAGAAAACATATCTGCATTACATTTAACAGAAAGGGTCCTCTTTTGCTCCTGCATAGTCACTGGCTTCAGAAACTGTTTGGCCAGTCTTTGCAAATTACTTTTGTTAGCTACAGCTCTCCGGTTAAAAATGATTCTTAAACTGTTACATGAGGTAACTCGAAAACCAAACTGACTTCCTCTTTCCTCTCTTTACTTTTTTTACCTGAGTACAGTTGTAGCTACTTTTCATTCTAATCTGTTTTGATTTTCAAGATTTTTGTCTATATTAGACTACAGACATCACAGTGCTCAAGCAACTCTGGGACACTAAGAGCTTCACCAGGAGGAATTATCTGCTCCTAGGCACCATATAGACGTATAACCAAATGCTACGTGCTGTTACTATATCGTTTTAGGTTGAAAGACTCCTGTGGCCAGTGCTAGCTTTGGAGTCCGCCCCACACTCAGTTGCGTTGTGCAGATAACTTCTGCAGTTTCCAAAGTACCTCCAGTACCAGGAGATGAGATGATGTCCAAGCCAGCTGGAAGTTGTCACTGGTCTATAAAAGCAGAAAGGCTAAAACTCGACACAAACTGATGCAACTCCGTTATACTCAGTGTGCCTGTACCCATGTAAATAAGCTGCACATTCAAATGCTTTGTAAAACTGAGACCATATTATCCTCCATTTGTGTCTGTTTGATGGTTACTGTTGTTAGTTACTGTTACCAACACACAGTCTATTCTTCAGCCTGAAGCCCTTTATTGACCCAGGACCGTCTACTATATCTTTAACCAGAGCAAAGATTTCAAGTTTAGATCTATAAACCGAAATGCAGGAACTGACAGCAGCCTGCCTTTTGGGGAAACGTAATTTTCATTTCATGCCATTTGTGCAATCACTCATTTTAGTGAGTATGGAGGTTTAAAATGATGTGATTTTGTGTAATGCTATTATTTTATTTGAAAAATGCTACACATAACCCACAAGTAGATGCCTTCATCTTAATACTCAGTTCCTATTCCAATAATATTTTGGTCTCCTGGTAACATTGCTTATGATTTTTCATCATGAGATAGGAAAAGAATAAAGCTATTTCACTAGATTCTGAAATAGAAGAGAGGGTTACATTGATATTACAAAAATGCCCTGCTGGTTGCAATTATCTCCACATTCAGCAAGTTATGAAATAACACTACACCAAATTTCTGGTGTTTGAGAACAGGTCAGCAACTGCAAATGGCAGTGGCCTTTTGGCAACGTCTAACTGAAAGGTGAAAGTGTGCAGAATCACAGGACCTCCTTTTCCTTCCTCTGCCTCTGTCCAGTTGCTCATTACAAATCAGTGTAGCAATTTTCCAGAGTCTAGATCAACGGAAACATGGAAATTAATTGTTGCAGTCAACTCATTACTCGACTGTCAGTGTTAATAGATGTTTTAGCAGTGCAATAAGAGCAGCAGCAGCGTATGATTTTATCATTGCAGATAAGTGTTTTTAAAGCAACAGCTTTAAAAGAGAAGCTGAGCGAGGTGCTGTGCCCTGCAAACATAGCTCCGAACACCCCTATCCCACAGGGATGTAATTTAACACATTGTTTTTTAGACTCATAGATTTTTCCTCTTCATCTCTTGCTCAAAAAGAAGAGGAGGAGCTGAGCTGGGCTCACCTCTACACCTCGTGCCAGGAAACACAAGCTGCGCAAGCGGGAAGGGAAAGGGCTCCTTTTGGCAGAACGTGCCAAGGGGCAGGTATCAGCAGAGCTCCTGATGCACTCTTGATGTGCATTGGTCAGCTCTTTAGCACAGGCGGAATTGCAGCACTTGGTTAGTAAGTAGTGTGAACCAAATCTTCTTCCCTTACCTCGTAGTTACCAGATGCAGGACAAGCTGGGATCGAGGGTGCTGTCCCATGGGGCTAGCCAGGGCAGCTGGGACACACAAGCGCATGCGCTGCCCTGGCAGCCTCAGGGACCCTGGGGAAGGAGAAGCTGTCAGAAAAATATTTCCTCCTCACCTGCCGGGACACATGAAGTAAGGAATATTCCTGTGATGAAAAATGCTTTCATTCTTAGTTTATTCCTTTTTACTGGATATTTTTCAGAAAATATTGTAATTCTATTCCCTCAAAACTCTGATAAGGTAGAAAAAAGACTGTCCACGAATAGGTCTGAATGGGGCATCTAAACACGTGCTCTCTTTTCTCTTATTTCTCCTTTTTCCAAAGAACTGTGTGAGGATTTAAGTAGGGAAGTATAGAAGGTCTCCTTTGGATTGTGGAGAGGTACGAAGCTAGAGAACCATGAACTTGATGCAACAGAGGAAAATGCTCCATGCACAGCAGCAGCACTGATAAAGACAGCGACAAGGCTGTGGCTGGCCAGGTGTTAAACTGTCTGGAACTGTACACGGCAGGGCTAATGAAAGCCAGGAGGGGATTTTTCGCAGTCCTTTTTTTTCATATGGAAGGCCCGCCGCAGGGGATAGAGATCGGTATATTCGGGAAAGTGCATCTAATCCTAATTAAACGAAATAGATAAAATCCTGATAGTACAAAGGGCATTATTATTATTATTATTATTATTATTATTATTATTATTATTATTATTATTATTTCTGTGGGAGAAGGTGAGTGACTAGGTACTGAAAATGATCTGACAATACAAGACAATACCTATTGCTACAAGTTCTTTTTTGCCAAAACTTGGGTAACGCTGCAAAAACAGAGCTCATACTTTGCCCACAAGTAATAAGCAAGTTTTATAAAGTCATACCCATCAGAGTATATCTATGTCAGATGGGACATGTTATCGACTTTTGTCAAGGGTGCACAGATTTAATGTCTGTTAAATTGGTACTCAGACCTGGAAAAAAAAATAGTGTTTGCAACTCTGAACAAATTTTGTTTCCCCAAGCTAGTTTTTTTGGACTGTTTCTGTTGACATGGTGCCTCACCCTCTTCCATTCCTCTGCTCACAACACTCAAAACATCAGCTGAAAAGGAATTTTGAATCTCCATAATTTGCTGCAGAAACTTTTCAGGCTGCAGAAAAGAGAAATGAGACACCAACACTGACAGTATCCACCAAATAAATCCTTCAGCACCAATAAATTGTGTCAGTGCTTGTTTATGGAGTTTGGGATTTTTTTTAACCTGTCCAAAGTGATGGCAAGATATCAAACCAATGCTCCTTAAGTTTGATAGTATATTTGTTAGCTGACAAACCTGTAGAGCCAAATGAAATTCTAAATTCATATAAGAAAGTTACAGTGTCCGGCAAATAACATATTGTCTCTTTGTTCCCTTAGTCAGACACCTACCAGGCAGTGCACAGGGCCAACTTTTGCTCCCAAACTACATATATCATTTTAAAGCCCTCAAAGCAATACCTACACCTATATAATCCTGTTATGTCCTGCTCCCTCAAACCCCATTTCCAGCTGAATGGGTGAGGAAAGCCCTCAGAAGGGCAACACGGTCATTTTTCTGCTGTGGCAGCGGGAGAAGCAACCGAGAGGCTGTTTCTTTGTCTTACGGAGCCAGACACATCCTGGTGCAGTGATGTGGATGGGGTTGTGTGGATAGCTTTAGGAGAAAAAGTAAGAATCAGATCTGTCTATGACAACCAAAACCTCTTGAAATATCCATGTGAAAGGAGGGAGCAGACTTCATAGCTACTGTGATTTGTTGTGTGTTCCATTTTTCCCTCCTTGAACCAGTGATTTCATAGGTCTATTTCTGCACAGAGATATCCTCCAAAAAGACCCTTTCTCTTGTGCTACATATCATGTTCTGAGGCTGGACATTAAATAACATTTTTGGTATAGATGGAAGTTCAGTACTTTCATGTTGAGCCTTGCATCTTCTTGCAAGTGAATTCAGAAAGCTCCCAGAGTTTTATTTCTCTGTGGGGAAAAGAGATGCCAAAAGCCTGTAGTCTGTGATGAATGCTAGCAATGTAAACTACTTTAGTATCTAATGTCTTTTGAGACTCCATTTGCAGATTTTCATGCTTTTGCTAAACACAGCCAAGATTCTGCTATAGTTAAATTTTCACGTGTTTAGACTCTGCCTTCTGTGGTAAAACATTCCTGTGACTGTTAGCAATTAAACCGCTGAACAACAGAGAAAGAGAGAAATATGTCTGGCACTCTTGCTGCTAAAGGATATGACAGCATAAACTTCTGAAAACCTTGCTTCTCTCCTGCAGTCATGGCACTGAAATTTATCACTAACCATTCTCAAACATACTGTGGCATTCAACATGGAAATATGTTACGTCAGAACACATCAGTTAAATTGTGGTAAAAAATTAAATATAACCACATGCTACGAAATGAATAGTCAGCGGAGACTGCTGATTTTTGCATGTTAATGCACATGAGGTAGACTATGTCTTTCAGAAGAAGGGTGGTGTAGGCCAACCAGGGCTAATAATTCTGGTGTGCAGCGGAGAGAGAACTCACTCCTGCCCTTCCCCTGCTCATGGAAAGCAGTAATTTATTCTGTGCTAATAGAGGAATATGACACCCCATTGAGTTTTATAAGTGTATTGTGGGAAGTAGAGCACATGCTAAAGTATTACCTCAGAAATTGTCTCCCAGCAATGTGTTGCCTGCTCAGACACAAGGAAATCCTAGAGCTAATTCCCCTCTGAGTATGTTCTCCACTGACAAACAAAACCCTCTGTACCACAGGCTTCAGAAATGGAGGGAAGAAATTAAGGGCTCTGTAGCAGTAGGAAATTTGGGGTGATAGAAGGGGATTTGTTTAGTTCGTCATGTTAGTTGCTGTTGTCTGCTTATACAGCAGCACTTACATCAAGGAGCTCTGTAGTGAACCAAAAGTCTCCTTTTCAGCATGTTTTTACATGCAAATAAAAATGAATTAGTATGATATTAGCAACTTGGGAACATTGCTAGAATCTCTTTTAGAATTCAAATTTGTTCTTTTTCTTTCTTTCCTTTTTTTTTCTTTTTTTTTCTTTCATTTCTCTGTTCTTAGCTCTACAGTTGCACCTTTGTAGCTAAATGCACTTTGCCTGATTTTACCGATTCAGTTGATTCTTTTGCACTCTCCTGCCTGCTGCTCAATTCTAATGATGAGATTTCTTACTATTAGTGACCCTTCCAACATTTTTATGCTTTTAGTGCCCTTCTCTTACTCCTCTGACTATTTCTACATACTATGCATTCTGCATTTCATTATGCAAGAATGGAGGGCTATTAGCATTCTAGAGGCAGCATGTCTACCAAGCTGATTGCAACAAAGGTAAATGTTCTGTGGTAAAAGTTTATACTGTACAAATTCTGTCTTCCCTCTAAACATGTAAATTCATGTACATGGGACTATGTAAATTCATTACAATAATTTATTATAAGTAGTGGATAATATTCATCATATAGCTCCATAATTCATTTATATGAAAAATTCACTGGAAAAAGAGGTATCTTTTATTTTTAACTGCATACCGGCTGGAAAAGAATACACTGTAATTGCTATAATACATTGTAATATATTATAAATACTGTATTATTGAATACAAATTACCCTGTGTGTGATATTTTTGAGTGAGGTACATGGCAACATTTCCATTAATTTCAAAGCTGTAGAGTTTTGATGAATGCCATGATTTTTGAAAATGACAACCAGACACAAATAACATCAGCCTAATAGACAAATAAATAAACCTCTAATGCTGCATAGGTAAAACTGCATAGTTTTACCTCTTCAGGTAGAACTATGCAGTTATTTTACCAGTAAGCTTATAATAAATAACTTCCAAGACACCTCTCCATTTACATTTGATCAAAACCATTGCATTTTACAAAAATTATTGCCCTGTTCCATAGGAGTCATTAGGGTTTTGCATGACCATGGTGATTGTAAGCTTTGGGCTCCATTAAACCCTACTTGTCAGCTCCCCTCAGGGGCTGCATCATTTGTGGGGAATCGCTGCAGTAATGCTATGCTGGGCACACTGACTGTCCCAGGGATACTCCGAATGGGAGAAGGAGAAATAAGCAGTCAGTGTAATTTGCTTTCCAGAGAGGACATAGACTTTTACTCTTCTGTAGCTGAACCTTGTTTCTTAATAAACTGGCTTGAAGAAACCACATGAACATTGGCTTGTGGTAACTGATTGCATTTAAGTTAGCCTTGCATTTTTGGAACTATGTCGCTTTGCATAACAGAGTTAGATATCATTTACATGGACACAAATACATGTACATAGGAAATATATAGGTACCTGTGTAGTTACAATTGTGTCCATATTCACTATTTCTGAAGCTGTGGTTTTGAGCTACCTGAGACTTTAAGCCGGTTGGGGTTGGGAATGTAGAGCACATTTTGGGGTGAAGGACCAACTCACAGCACTCAAAGCTGGATCATACCTTGTGATCTGGAGGTGGCAGGGGAGGAGGAAAGTATCTTTGAAACATTTGATGTTTCCATAGGTTAAAAGCAGAGTCTGAAAATTAGGTAAGGGTTTCTAACCACCAGCAAAGCTGTTTCAGGAAGGGCCAGACAGAGGTAACTTTATTGGCATGTACCAAGGGGAACCTTACTCCATACCTGCTGTTTCCTGCACTCATTCCCTAAACATCTGTCACCAGTCCCATCAGAAACCAGGTACAAGGAGAGGTGAATTCTTGACCTGAGCCACTACAGCCATTCTTGTGTTCTTATGCTGTTCATTTCACGAAAATCTCTGTTTTGACTTTCTGAAGGTGATATGAAAAATAACATGCAGTCTGCAATTCGATATACACCAGGAAATAATATCCTAGGTCTATATCCATCCTTTTCTCTTCATTTCACTTACAGAGACAAAAATTGCTCGTGATCACAATATCATGAGCAGTACCATGCCACACATCATTAGAAAAGTGCGAACGGAAAAGCTGTATTCTGCCACAAGGCCAGCGTGAAAGAGTATCATCAAAATATGTCTTTATGATGAAAAAACTAACAGCTTTGACTGCTTCCTTTACAAAAGCAAATGTGTTTTTCTATATATTTATTCCTAGTGTAAAAGGTTTTTGTTGATATTCACAAAATTGTTTTGCCTCAGGAGGCCTATTGTCTCTTTTATAGATTGTACTTTTATGCTTATTTAAATATTATTTAAATTCACATCTTGTCATCCAAACATAACAGAGTCTACAAGGGAATTTAAGATGAAACAGAGGAAGCTAATGTGATCTTAAATTTTTAATCTTTCTCTTCCCACCCTAAAGAAAAAGGATGAGTGTTTTCTCCTCAGCAAGTGAACATTTCCGTGGCATTGTAAATTTCCAGATGGTGCTAGCAATAGCTGAGTGAGTTCATATCTCTGATGTAACTCCCATCAAATTAATGGCACTACACTAGAAATTAACTTGTCCCTAAATCTGCACAAGTCAAACACAGAAAACGCGAGTAACATCAGCTTGCTGCACTCAATTCATAAAAAAAAAGAAAATTCTAAATTTACATAAATTCCTTAACTCTGTAAGTCAGTTTATTGGCACATAATATATTTCAATTATACATTTTGTATAATTTTAATAGCAGTGTATAATTATATATTACAATTTCATTCAAGCTTTATGTATGATATTATATGTTGTCACCTGCATTCAGACAATTTACAATATAAAAAATAGCCACTATAAATATTTTAGGATTTAATCTTTTTTCAGTATCTGGGCATTACACAAGGAATAGTGATAAAAGCAGAAAAACCACTTACCATTCCCAACTGGTAATATTGTTGGAGATGACTTGAAAAGCCTATGTTTGTTTCAACAAAATATTTTAGTTCTCCATCTGTAAAATAATAATAATAATAATGACAGTAATAATAATAATAATAATAATAATAATAATAATAATAATAATAATAATTTGTCAAAGTTTTCAGGAAATTCTGGAAGTCAGAGGCGAGCAAGTAGGACTGCAAAGCCATCACTGTGTAGTCTTGAGATAAGCCAACAGACGTGCAGTACAGTCATGAATGATGTTTTCAGCAAAGCTTAGTGACTGATTTGAGCAGCTTTCACATATACCAATGGAAATTTCATAAGCTTGTTGAAAGCTTTTGACGCTTACAGCTAGAGTTTCTATAAAGAGCTGTGTGGGAAGGGGAAGAGGGACTTTTCCTTGAAAGATTTAAAACTTCCAGTATGCTTCATGGCAGATCCTCCCTCTAATATCATCATCATGCACTTGTGTGCTAGAGGTAATGCAGATGGTATTCATCATATATGCTAGCTGTCTGAAAGTTATGCATCTAGTCTAAGCCTAACATCAGTAAAATGAACATATAGACTCTTTAAGGAGTAATTAAGACTTGTTTTATAATTACTGGAAAGTAAAACGCATTTCAAGAGATACACGGGTAGAGTTGCTCTCTGTGGGTTCTCACCTTTCTCTGAGTGTTACTCGCTGAGATGAGCCATCTTTTACACAGGCTAAATTAGGCAAGATGAATTACACACTCAAGTATTCAATATGAAAAGGAGGAGGATTCTCAGAAAGAGAAGGTATTCGTACATAAATATCTGCTGATTGCCACAGTTTGCATTAGGGTACTGTTCGGGTAATCTGGCTTTGAAATTTCTCCAGTTTTCAGATCTGCTGTGCTTTAATTTGTAAGCCCATTTTCATCTGAGATGTCACAATATAAGCATTGCAACTCGTGCTTTAGAAGTACCCAGAGGAAAGGTCCACAGTGTAAAGAAACAGTTCATTTGTGCTAATGAATTCCCTGTTCCCTATGGTTTACAGCAAAATATGTGGTAAGAAGAAACAAGTGAAAACAAACACCAAACAAGAAGAAAGAAGGGAATATAAAATACCTAGGAAAAGATCCTGTCTGTTACAATAAATATTTTACCTATTATTAGATCTGGAGGGGACGAACCATGTATTGGTTTTGTGGGTGAGAACAGCAGGTCACATGTAGGTTTTTATATGGAAGAAAGTACCAGGGCATTTGAAGGAAAACTATCACCGTTGACTAATTCTTCCTCATTACAGGTTTTCTTACTAATCCTGACAATAGCCTAGTGACATTCAGAAAATATCAAAACCAGGTCTATCTCTCATCTTGCAACTAAAGTTAAAGTTCTTAACTAACTGAAAACAAACAAAACGAACAAAACAAACAAACAAAAACACCTTTCTATTTTCATTCCTCTTTTTTAGGTTTTGCCTTTATCTAATTCTTGAAAGTATAATGCTTCTAGAATCTAGAAAGTATAATGCTGAAAAATGTGAGGTACAGACATGTAGGTATAGATACATACAAACTATCTGGAAAATATGGGAAAGAGAAGTAAATTAATACAGCACATATTGTCAATATCTTTGTTAGAATATGTTGCACCATTTTTTTTCTGTGTTGCACAAATACATATACATGTATATACGTACCTGAGTACGCATGCACAGTACTGTGTTCTTATCTCAAACTTGATCTCTAAATCTTTTTAGAAATGCTTAGTATCAAGCTTTAGAATGTTGGTGTGTAAACATTTCCTTTTATAATACATGTTTTTCACCATGGTTGAAGGCATTTTGTCTTGCATCTTAATATACTGTTCTCAGGACTGCATAGTGAGGAAAGGATTGTTAAAATTAATGGAATTTATATTTGTACATTAGAAAGTAATTGCTTACTTCAGAAAGTGCCGCAAATGATGAGTGACTTGAATATTATGCTAGTGAGCATTTATAACATACTGGATAATTTTGCAATTACAAATTTTGATGACATTATTAAAGCTAGGTCAGTTATTGCACTAATCTCTTCTGTTATGCCTCCTGATATAATTACATTAGTTATTAAGTACAGTATTTTTTAAAGAAATTATGCTTGCCATTAAATATTTCAGCTTTACCTATAATGAGATCAGCATGAAAAAGATGCTATCAGTACTATAATAAGATTTGATCAACAGTGTGTTTGGGCATTGAAGGAATAAGTTACAACTTTAATTTATTTTCAACTGTTCTTTATTTTTATCTTGTGAAGGTTAACAAAATGAATGATTATTTTTTTTCCAGAATAGATACAAATATACCATGCAAAAGTAGGTATCAGGGGAACAGCAATGCATCTGCTCATTCTTTCCATATGTATGCTAAATCGCATCTGTCTCAGTATTTCTTAGCAAGCAGCAATATTATCATGGGTAAAGCTAAATCAGGGAATTTAATGTGCTATACTTGGAAGTTCAAAAAGGTCTCTAAAAAGCTACTTTCAAGAGTTTTTTAAGAAAAATAAATAGTCATAGGGAAAGACCCAATCATGTATCAAAAGCAGGTAAGCCAATAGGAAATGGATTCCAAGTATCCTTTGCAAAAGAATAGAGCAGATGCCAAGTTTCCATATGAACTGTAGTGTGTGAAAGAGTAATCCTGAGTAGGAGCAGACACTAAGAAATCCAAAACCCACAAAGAAATAAGAGAGGAAAATATTGTTATTGAGGTTGATGAAAACTAAACCGGGGTCATGATTCACTCCAGATGTATTGAGTGAAATTGAGAAACTGAGCTTGCCGTTGCAAATGACTGTTAATATCAATAAGGACATATTTTGAAACAGTTTATGTTTCTTATAAATTTGATGTACTGCATGGCAGTAAGTTCCCCTTAGAGGGAAAGCTCAGTGATCTCTTCTCTTGAGGGTAGAGCAGGTCCTAATCTCTAATAGAAACCCTGATTGTAAAGAAAATTGCATGGTTTAATTCAGGTGGGAAGAAGAAGTGTAAGTTATTGTAAGAGTTACAAGGGTGGGTGTTTCTCACAGCCAGAAGAAGGTAGAGCAGATACTGAAAAGATACTTTGGGGCAAAAACCTGGGCCAGATACAAGCTACAGTGAGTAATACAGGCAATTTGTCACTGGTTTCAAACAAGGCACAGACATCTCGTGTTTCTTCTCACTTTCAATCATAAATATCCCTACAGTATGAAACTCAGACCAATACTACTGCCTGATAAAGTTTAATAATGTAAACAATGGGACATACATAGTGCCCATTCCCACCATTTTCACTTATCAAAGACCCTCAAAGAAGCCAAAATTGGTACATAAATGAAATACAGAAAACAATCTCAGTCACTTATTTATATTTTGGACTTTAAACCTGCATGCCTCTCCATCAAGGTGCTGCAGGAATTCAGGGCACCTCCTTACAGTTGACCAAAGAACATGTCTTGTGAATAACTCCGATAAATCTCAAAGAATTGAAATGAGGTTCTGACTTTCTAAGTTTGAGAAAGTCTACTTTACAAAGAAGTTTCTGTAATGGAAGCGCAAACTGTATATTAAGTATTTCCAGATATAAATTAAAGATTTTCAAGGATCTAAAATTAATCTTGAGGCTTTGCAGGGTAGACTGTGCAAATACAAATTGATGTAGCTGAGACAATCCTTGCTGGCCCGATAGACCATTCAGAATTGTCATCTGAGTATTGAGCATGTATATTTTGGTAGAAGAACCATAAAGCAGTTTTTCCTGTTAAAGAAAAGCAAGGAACGAATTGGTACACCCACATTTCTGCTGTTAGAAGCAGAGCTGAACTCTATTCAGTATACACACATTCGCCTGATACAATACAATTTCCATTAGGTTTAACTATTTCCCACCGTTTTCTACTATGTTTACACTACAGTGAGGAGGGATTTGAATTGATTCTCTTTTTAAAATCTCAGGAGACTGAAAAGCTTGTAAAGGAAGCTTTTTGCACACTTTCTAGTATTTGTTTTCATATCTCCCTGTGCAGCAACTACTGTCCATCTTCATTATTTTTTCAGCAGTTTTCTTTTAACAGATAGCCAACTCAAGACTACTTAGATAACAAGGTGAAAAAAAGAATGTACACAAAGAATTCTTTGCACTTGAAATCCCATCTTTCCATATTTTTGTGTACCGTGACTTTTCATGTGCATTATAAAATGAGGCAAGTATATATTTTGTGTGTATACTAATAATCAATTGCGTTTTACGGATGGCAAGCCCCTTGCAGAAAGAACTAAAAACTATATTTTTTAAAAAAATTATTCTAGTCTTTGATATACCATTCCAGGAAACTTTAACAGCAGCATATTAACTGCAAAGCACAATGATTCACGATTCTTAAACACAAAGTCTGTTGTTATTTTTTTGGTTTGTCTGATACTTTTACTGGTGACATCTTTGGCAGACATATTTAACATCCAGTATTATTTGTCCTAGCAAATCGAATGCAAACAAACTGACTATTTTACTTAGCAATATTTTAATTTAGAGATTTTAGGGTCTGAAAGAATATTTCACCTTCTAAATGAAAAAGCCTTTCAGGATGGACATCATTTCAATAATTTGAGATATGCTGGATTTCTTATTTTAGCTTTGGTAATTCAGTTAATCTAGATTGGCACATTAGAGTACTTATCACCGTCTTCATAGAACTTGGAAGAAAAATCAAAGGAACCAGTTCAAAGAAAGCAAAATACAGAGTGGGTGTATTTGTCTAGAAGCATACATGCATCGATGCCTATCTTGTTTCCTCCAGATTTTTCCTATTTCACAGAATAACTGGAATTGGGAGATTCTTCTGGAGATTGCCTGGTCCATTCTCTCCTTGTCAAGCAGGATTATCTAGAGCAGGTTTCCCAGGAACAATTGAGTTTTGAATGTCTCTGGGGATGAAGATCGTGCAACCTACCTGGGCAGCCTCTCCTAGCATTTGGTCACAGCTATAGTTTCTCCTTGTGTTCGATTAGTGTCCTGCAATTTAGTTTGTGCCGATTGCCTCTTGCCCTTTCATGGGGCATCTCTGAGAAGGTTCACATCTTCATGTGAACATTGACCAGGAAAGGCTCTTTAGGTCCCTCACAACCCTTCCAATTGCAGGATTTACTGAATTCTTTCAGTATTAAATCATGACAAACCAGTGCAGAATAGCTTTAACCCAGATGAGTTTGAAGAGCAAAATAAAGAAAATTATTATTAAGGTTGTAGTTACTCTAATAGAATTTTGTTTTAATTTTAGAAGCATTTAGACTTTTCATTTCATTACCCAGTGCAGACTGCAAAACAAGGTCAAAGTTTTCGATGACATTCTTCCAATTCAGACAAAACAATATGGTTCTTTAAAGCATGTATTCCTCTGATTATCACAGTCTTCAGCATTTTCAGAAGGTCTGAGTAACTACTGGTCACAACTGACTGCTAAATATGTCTAGTATGGTAAAATTGAAGATTTATGTTGGAAAAAAAATACCTATAGTTATATAATTTAGCCTAACAGAAGATTTAGTCTGCATGCCATGCAACCATGTTGCCATTCAGAAAATAGCCATAGCTGAGCAGTGTACATCTCTTGTACTGTTTGGCAACATATTTCAGATAAGGATAGAAAGGTAAAAATGTCAGAGACAGAAAATTATTCATATAGGAATGTGTCTCCATGAATATGGTACTGCCTTTGTATTACTAATTTTGCATTCAGTCTGCCACTCTTTTTAGAGTCAACTACAGTCCCTACAAATCCCTCATATCTTTAAAGGATGCTTTGGGATGGGAAGTAGAGCTGCGAGCAAAGCAAGAATATCAACTTCTGCTAGTCATAAGCAGAAGGAGAGAACTGTAGCTTAGGATCTTGGTATGACTAAAACTGGACCTCTGCAGAAAACAGAAGTAAAATAAATGTAAGTCATTTTTTCCTACAGACTCAAAATGTATCTTTATTTCCAATCCTGAAATATATTTCCTTGCTCTGCTTGGCCATTGGCCTAGAATATTTTATTCTTTGTTTTAAAACACGAGTATTTTGCACACTTATACTGTGAGTAGGCATTAAGAGTCAAAGACCAAATAATCCTACAAACAAGCTATCAACAATTTGATTTCTTGTCCTAATTCTTTTAATCAGTTGACACTTTGGGACAGTTAAATACGTGTCCCATATTTATCAGGATAAAGGTACATCTTTCAGGTTTATCTGACACAGAGGTACAGCTTGTAGCAGACCAGAGTAAAACTTTTGATGATGCTTTATGTATTCTACAACTAATTCAATAAGAATACCTATGAAATGAGCAGCTCTGAAAGCCACTTACCATATCAGCCTTTGGGTACTGTATAATGGTTTTCCATTAGGGACTAAAATTAAAGAGTTATAAAAAAAGCAGTAATTTCATAGCTAGCCACCTAGAAACATGGCCATGTTAAAACAGCATTTTCAGTAAATTACAGGTAATATTACTCCTGAATGCCAATTAATGTCATTTATGCTAGCCTCCCAGGAAGCTCAGGGGATGTTGCAAGAATAAGTAGTGGCAGGGAACCATTGTGATCAGCCCGAATCTCTGAAATGAAGCTGCAAAATGAAATAAAAGTACATAGAATTCAACACAGGAATATACATATTGATAAATAAGAAATTAATGGTTGTTGTGTCATTTTACTGTGACTATTCATCTTATGGTTTCCTGAGGAATGAGAAGAGAAACATGATGGGTTTATACAGTATGTGAAATCCAAGCCTCAAGTGTGTTCAGAAAGTCATGCCCCAGAAAAGAATCCAAGTTAAATAATACAGCACTCACATATTCATTTTATTTTATCCATTTATCCATGGAGGCTTAACTTTAATACAGTCACTGATTTTAATAGAATTTGATTGTATCCACTTCTGTACCTGAATTGATCAAGGGATAAGAAAGAGCTAGCAATTTGAAAAAAGTTGTCCAATTAGGCATCAAGGGTGCATATATTAAGTCTTCTCTTTAAATCAATGATACTCGGCAATAGAAACGCGGTTTTCTACTAAAAACCCTAACCATGCAGCCAATACAGACAGCAATATAAATCAACATTAACAATATAAAATAAATGAATAACATTTTCAGAAAAAAATAAACAAAAAACAAATAAACACTAACCCTCTATGGCCTGGGGAATCTTTCCACAGAAAGGATGAATTTAAATATGATTTTTAGTCTTCAGCCCTGCCATCAGATTGATGTAGAAGGTAGGCAGATATTGTATTGGCAAACAACAACTCAAAATCATAAGACTTTCCCTTTGACAATTAATTACACCAACCTTCTAGTAACCTTCCATCAGTAAAGGGTTTGCGTGTGAACTGTCTTTCAAGAATGTATATACAATACAGTGAAATCAAATTGAGGTTATATACTAAATCCTTCCCTGAATGAGGCCAGAATATTTTTAAAAAAGTGTAATTTATACATTTTAGATGCAAGTATAAAAGTATTTAGTGAGTTTGTATGCCTTTGAAAAATATTTTAAGGGTCTTAATCATTTAGCAATTAAGCAGCAAGATAAGGAAACTCCTGTTCAGCAAAACTCCTGAAATAGTACATTCTATCTATGAAGGTACATAATCTCAGTTTAATGTTTAACAGCAATTTAATTTTATTTTTTAGTAAAATTGCTTTTACTTTTAACTTTTAACATTTCTTAAAACAATAACTCTGAGATAATCTGTTTTTTCCTTCCTATTTTTAGCCTTTTTCTAGAAATACTTCTGTGTAGAGGGAGATTTTTATACTGTGCACTGTCTGTCTGGAAAATATGTCTGTGTTCAGATTTTCTTTTGAAAATGGTCTAATATCATTCCACCTTTTCAAAGCAGATATTATTTTAGTGGTTCACCCCTATCAACAACTCACTTTTGCAAGTTCCTTTCAATTAGCATTTTTAACCAACTATTTAATTAGTTAGGCCACTCAAGTGGCCTGTCCGCTACTGTGCTGATTTTCTGAAGCAGCTATTCAATTTTCTGGCTCACCAGTTGGGTTGGGAACCATGGCTATATTATGATACTAAGCATTTCTGATAAAGCAGTATAAGCCTTAAAATATTGAGAAGCATTTTGGGCCTTGCAGGTTGCCAGCTATGCACAATAAGCTTTGAAGAGTCCTTTGTCCACAAAGCAGAGCTCAGCTACAGAGAGAAAAAAAAAACTGAGGTAGCTTTTAAGTGATATTTTCTGATTGCAGGGGAACAAGATTAAAGAATAATTCAGAATGCTTCTTTTTCTTTACACTTTCTTTTGAATAAATTTGAAAGCCATTCACATTCTTCTATAAAATAGACTATTACATTTTCTAAGGAACAGTTTTGTCTTTACATATAAAACTGCAAAGGTTGAGAAACTGTGAAATATTTTCTGTTCTCCAAAGATATGTACAAACCCAGTGCTTCAGCACTTTCAGCACACCATTTAAAGATAGTATGGGAATTATATAGTAAATAGTGCAATATCTTTTATTACAAATATCTGTTCAGTAGAGAGTCCAATTTTAAAATAAGATTAGTGAAGTTGCAGAAATTAAGCATTCTGCAACAAGTGTCACTACAATCTTGCTTGTGATACCAAAAGGATGGTTCCTAAGCCAAGTAACTTTCAGTATTGGTAGAGCTTGAAAAACTTAAACGGGTTCAATTAATGAGTTTTTGAGCAGATATCAGATAATGTCCAATCTATTGCATTCAGAGTAAACAATCTGCAGTCAGCAGGACATCCTCCCTAATCCACGGGCTACTAGGTATCAGATCAGGCACATTCTAGCTGTGCCCTTCCTGGTGATATCTGACACGATAGGATTTTTAAAGCTCCCAAAGCAAAATACAGTCTACTGTGCTTAGAGTTTACTGCTACTTCCTTGGGAAGACAAGTCTGTGTCCCTTCCACTTGCAAGTTACTGGTTAACATCACTCAAGCAAAAGGCATGGTCTCTTTTCAGATCATGGACCCCTCATCATGCCAGATCTTACATTGCAAGGGATAGATCTAGCTCTAATGCGGGGCTACGCAGGCTGGGAATCTGTACCACTAATCAGCGATACCAATTCATTCCAGAGAAAGTTTCAGACTCTTGCAAACTTCCAGGTTTGTCCAATGATGTTAGGTTGGTTTCAGTCTTAGAAGTATCCTAATGTATCAACTGTAGGTGCTTCCTTTTGTCACGTGAGAACACCCTGTTTTGTCAGGGAGCACAAAAATAAAATCAGGACTTTACCTGTGACTTTCAATTAGCTGTCAAGTAATTACATTTTCTCAGCAGTGTTAAGAGGTTAAGAGGACTGCACATCTTTTCGACACTAGTGCATAATTTGTTGGCTAGCCCTACTGTCACTCTCATGCTGTAGATTTTTTGTAGCTCTGAAGAGATTAAGTTGTACTTTTATGATACAGAGAAACTTATCGGTAAACATAGACTTAATAGGATCAAACTGTAAATTTGGACATTAATTCTTTTTTTTTCTCATTGACTTGCAATACAGAATCTTCTGCGGTCTAATATGCCTAAGTTAAAAGTGTAATTATAAAGCAATTCTTTATCCAGTAAGTTCAAATGCAAATATTGGCTTTTTACTGTGTGCAGGAGTTGAATTATGCAGGTGAATTGCAATTTAACAGAAACTACTATGCTCTTTCTGTTTCACTTAAATTAATGTAATTATTATCTGGGTAATTAGCTTGCAGAGAGGCTTGTCCTGTTATTCATTAACTGGAAAATGTCTTTCTAGATACAGTGAAATACATGAATATCTATCAATTTGCAGCATAAAATCCGATTAGTAGCAGATCATGTTATCCAAGGAGACAGTAATGATCTCTTTTTAAAAATTTCTTTTAAAAGAAAACTCTTGAGTCAGTAGAAATAACTCTGTCGTAACGAGTGTGAATTACTTGTCACCCTTGGAAAAGACAGTTTTACGGCAGGAGCAGAAGACAAATACAATGCAACCTTCACAGCTGATATCTGGTGCTGTCCCTTTTCCATAAACCTGTCTTTCTATTTCTACCACTGCCTTCTATTTTACAGAGTCTAATGGTGAGATGCAAACAAAATAAGTTTTTCTGAAAGAATATTTTCACAATCACCAAATATATTTCTGAGTAGTGATACACAGTCAATTCTTAGCAATAAATAGATAAAAAAACAATAAACTTCAAATCATTTTGTGTAGAAGACATTGCAAGAAGAAAGCCAAGGACACTTTCATAGCAGTAAGATGCACATTTGTGATGGCAGTTCTATAAGAGCTGTAGCTAACTGAGAAGATGCACTGAAAGTTACTTTTACATGACACGGCTTCTTATGCCATTCCCATTATGCCTTTCTGTAAATTAAATATTTGCTAGGACTCAGTACAAACAAGCATAGAAGCTAACCTGAGATATACTTAACAACAATCTGCATATAATTATAGAAATCCATATATTTTTCATTGTCTGCAAGAAAACCATTTTCATGTTAAAGTGCATTTTATTTCTTTGTAATCAACACAATCAACACAGCACAGAGTACTCCCTCAGCAAGTTTGCAGATGACACGAAGCTGGGAGGGCTGTGCTGCCATGCAGAGGGATCTGGACAGACTGGATAACTGGGTGGTCAAAAACCTCATGAAATACAACAAGGCCAAGAGAGTCCAGCGCAGCGCGACTAGGATGATCAGGGCCCTGGAACATCTGCCCTATGAGGAGAGGCTGAGGGAGCTGGGCTTGTTCAGCCTGGAGAAGAGAAGGCTGAGAGGGGACCTGATCTGTGTCTATAAGTGCCTCAAGGGAGGCAGTGAGGAGGATGGGGCTGGTCTCTTTTCACTGGTGGTCACTGACAGAAGCAGAGGAAATGGCCACAAACTGAAGCATAAAAAGTTCCACGGGAACTTAAGGAAAAATTTCTTGACGGTGAGGGTGACAGAGCCCTGGAACAGGCTGCCCAGAGAGGTTGTGGAGTCTCCTTCTCTGGAGATCTTCAAGACCCGCTTGGATGCAGCCCTGTGCCACGTGCTCTAGGTGGCCCTGCGTGTGCAGGGGGGTTGGACTAGATGACCTCTAGAGGTCCCTTCCAACCTTAGGCATTCTATGATTCTATGAACAGTGCTGATCTTATAGGCTTTCAGACTCCCTAATGAAATCCTCGCTTAGAAAACTAGCAGAACATGTTGTTTCTATTCTGTAGGAAAAACTGTCAAATGCATAAGATGGAGATGATAATGATTGGACTAAAGCATAATCTATGGCTTTAGGTCTTGTCAACAAAACATGCACAGGGTGGAGGGCTTGTCCAGGCACATATAACTTGAAAATATATTGCTGGTAGGTTGACAAGTAATTTAATCAATATATATTTTTAAGATGAGTCTTTGGTAAATGCCGGTGACTACTTCTTATCTATGCAATATCTGGAATTTGCAATTATTTCTGAATCAAGCAGAAGTTCACAATATTAGTGGAAATGTTCAAACATCTTCTGTTACCAAATCTTGACTCAAAGAACTGTTTAATTATTCAACTTTAGCATGGACTGCTCATCAGTTCTGATTATTTTTTTTTTTATCATTAACTGTTTATCTTCTTAAAGACAAATATAGCAGTGATGTACCTAAGCAGGAAAACCATTATGAAGTTCCTTAAAGCTGCATACAGAATAATATTGATTGACAAGATATGTTTCAACAAACACAGATAGAAGAAAAAAAAAAAGCAACACTTTAGAGAACAGGTAAGGATTTGAATTTGTAATTGAGCTGGCAGCTCACAACCTTCCTTTGAAATCAGTTTTATTAGCAATAATAAAGTTTTCAGCATCATCATGCACCTGATTTAGCAGATCAAACAGCAATGATTCTGGGGGAATTAAATGTCCTGGGACCATATATATTAAGGTCATTTTTGTGGTTAAGGCACAGGGCTACATTTCAGAAAACCTGACATTTCTGCAGAGTTCTGCTGCAGTCTCACCTTGAGACTGGTAGTAAATAATCTTCTCTCAGGGCCTGAAATTTTGCTCCAGTGGAAAGAAGGTATTTCTCTTTATAACAGATGTATTGTGCATCTTGGTTCTACAATAGCAGTACAGTCATTCTTATATATAAAAATATCATGGCTTGCTTTTGCCTCTTCCTCCAACAAAGCAATGAGATTTGTTAAAAATATTTTTATACCAATTTTTAATTTGCATTTCATATTTTCAAGATCTTCTCTGGAAACAAACAAACAAAAATATTAATTATTTATTTAATTATTAATTTATATTTTGCAATGACAGCTTAATCCGGTATTGATATAGCTAAAACAGGGCAAAACTTCTCATGAACTCACATATTCCCAAAACCTCTGAAGTGTGACCTGGCTTTTTATTTCCAAACAGTTCAGGTCCTAGCAAGCTGTTCTGCTACTAGCAATGGCCATGTTTTGAAGGACAGTAAAAATAAACAGTGCATTGCTAGTAATTCATAACCTGATAAGTTTCCAGGCTTGGATGGACTTTTGCTCAGGTGCTTGGTGCAGGTGCTTGGTGCAGCTTGGGACAGAATTCATTCCCTTGAAAATATCCAGTGTAGGAAAAACATGGAGCCTGTTGGGAAAGCAACTGATCCCCAACTTTGCTGCTTTCAATAGTTAATTCCTGACCATAGCATCCTTAAAAGGGAAAGTCCCTAGAAGTGCAGGTGGCTCATGGCTCTGAAGTTTCTGTCTTTGAATTTGTTACTGGATTCGAGTATTGGATTCCAGTACTGGATTCCAGGTTCCCAGTAAATATCCAATTTAACCTTCTGCTTTGATGATAGCTTGCACCTTCTTACACAAAATGCTGTATTAATGCTCATTTGAGCATATTATCAATAGTGCTAGGCACAATGATCTGTTATGAAGCACCAACATTTATCTTATAGTTATTGACTGACCAGTCCTGCGCATATGGAAACCTTCCATGGTTTAAAAATTAGCATGCTGACTAAAGTTACCTTCTTCACACTGAATTAAAAAAAAAATAAAGTTGTGAGCAAAAGGTAATTGGATTTTCTTCAAGATATCATGAACATGTCTGTTGTCAAGAACAAATAGACTGTAACAGACAGTAGTGTTTACAGCCAAGAACTTGTATCTGTCTTTCCAAACACTCCCAGCTATTTTGGAAGCACCTTCCTCAATATTAATTTCAGCTGATTTCTGCCTCTGCAATCTTTCTGGAAAACAGGTTTATTTTACAAGATTCCCAAATTTTAATCTATGTGGATTCAGTCAGAATATGTTTAAGATCTCTGGAGCAAACCTTGTGTTTCCATTTTAGGGCTTCCTTTTTGCTTCTTTCTTTGCATGGTATTTGAAAACAAAAGGCTTCATTCACAAACCACAGCAGAAAAATAGGTCATTTTTAACCAGCTAGTTTACCCAGACTTCATTTTTTTTTCCTTTTCTTAATTTTGTCCTGCAGGTGCTTAGTTCATTATTGCATGATCATTTGCATTTGTATGGGTTGATTATTTTACACTCTTTTCTTTTACATCTTGTGATCTTTCTTGCAGGCCTCTACTCTTCTTTCTTCTCCTGTCACTCTCTTATCCAAAGTGCTAATCTCAACTGTAACTGTCTCAAATCTTTCGTTCAGAAAGATCATTGAAGTCTGCAATTTATCACTTTCCTTTTGTAACTGCAAGAGCGGTTTTAAGCAGAACAAATCCTTATCTCATGGATAGATACTTTGTCACCTTCTGGCTGCAGAGCCTTCAAAAATGATATTTGCTATATTAAATGCAGAAAGTATCAATGGGATTATAAAGAAACACTTTTCTGTTTTTTTTTTAATTGATATTCCTTAGTATGTAAATGTCCTCAAAACTTTGCAGAGGTTCAGTACACTTTTGAAGTAATTTATCAAGTTTCATATTTTCTTGCATAGGTTTTTATGGGCTTGGAGTTGATCCAAAACTGTGTTTCTCTGAAGAATGGTAAGTCTTACCCATTAAGCTTCAGTATTAACATCACAACCATTGTTTCTCTCATATGCGGCTGTGGGAAAGTTAGACTTTTTGCTAATGCCATCAGAGTTTGTGGCTTCTGGGTGATTATTTTACTGCAATCCATGTCTAATCACAGTACACCCAAGAAGATTAGTGGTGTGTTGTGGCAGACTGCAAATTAGCTTGCTTTTCCATTAAAATACTCTTGGTTTATTCTTTCTCGTGTGTTTATAAAATTGACTAGCTGAACACTTGGGCACTTGTGTAGTTTGTTTGTCTAAACGATTGATATTTAAATGACTTTGCATTCATTCCACCTTGCTATGTTTGAGCAAATACTTAATGCATATTTTTAATTTTTTTAAATATATTAAGTTTTTTTAAGATGTTAAGATATTTTAAGGATATAAAGGTAAAACCTATGTAGAAGAGGAAGAAATGTAGAGATGCTGGCAGGAAAGCAGGGTTATACTGTTTTACCAAAAAGAAGAATGGGAGAGAGTAAAGAAATTAGTATTGCTCTTTTTCCTAGAGGCAATGCAGAAAACAAACCAGTGTTCATCAGTGACTCAACCAGATCGAGGCCTTTAAATATACATTTATGTCACAGTTCTGTGCCACATGCTTTATGTGACCCTGCGTGTGCAGGGGGGTTGGACTAGATGACCTCTAGAGGTCCCTTCCAACCTTAGGCATTCTATGATTCTACGAATTTCTGTGAACTGATCCTAGCCTTCTGCATACATCCATAATATGTAAAGAAGAGCTGAAAAATGTGACAAGTGATAAGTAAATTTCTGTTTCGAATGTTGTCTTTTTAGCGTTTTGATTCTGATTTTTCCTTTTTACTGAATACTCGAAACATTAGTAACAGGAAAATGATGAATAATAATCTTATTGTTAGTTCCGTTGCATAATTCCTCCCAGTGAGGGTTTGAAAAATGTTGTTTCTGATTGCATATATTCCTCTCAAAACTTGCAAAAGGCTTGTCCGTTTATTTAGAATTACCAGTTGTTGATTGGATTTGGTATGAGATTTGAATTATCAATATGTGACATGCCACTAAACACTATTTTCAGACTAAAAAAATACGTAAATTACACATCTATGAAATATTCCTTCTCTCTATGATGGTGAATGCTAACTAGATTTTAATGAGGAAGAGCTATATTATTCCTAAAATGTAATCTTTTGTCTCTTCTGCGACAGAAAGAATTCTGATATTAATAAGAATTAAATTCATGGAACTAGTCTAGCTGATGATTTGCATCAGTAACTTTATTTAGAGGAATCATAGAATCATTCAGGTTGGAAGGGACCTCTAGAGGTCATCTAGTCCAACCACCCTGCACACGCAGGGCCACCTAGAGCACGTGGCACAGGACTGCATCCAAGCGGGTCTTGAAGATCTCCAGAGAAGGAGACTCCACAACCTCTCTGGGCAGCCTGTTCCAGGGCTCTGTCACCCTCACTGTCAAGAAGTTCTTCCTTAAGTTCCCGTGGAACTTTTTATGCTTCACTTTGTGGCCATTTCCTCTGGTTCTGTCAGTGACCACCAGTGAAAAGAGGCCAGCCCCATCCTCCTCACTGCCTCCCTTGAAGCACTTGTAGACACAGATCAGGTCCCCTCTCAGCCTTCTCTTCTGCAGGCTGAACAAGCCCAGCTCCCTCAGCCTCTCCTCATAGGGCAGATGTTCCAGGCCCCTGATCATCCTAGTTGCCCTGCGCTGGACTCTCTCCAGCAGCTCCACATCCTTCTTGTACTGTGGGGCCCAGAACTGGACACAGTGCTCCAGATGTGGCCTCACCAGGGCTGAGTAGAGGGGCCGGATCACCTCCCTCAACCTGCTGGAGACGCTCCTCTTAATGCACCCCAGGACCCCATTGGCCTTCTTGGCCACGAGGGCACCCTGCTGCCTCATGGTCAACCTGTTGTCCACCATGACACCCACATCCCTCTCTGCAGAGCTGCTCTCCAGCAGGTCGGTCCCCAGCCTGTACTGGTGTCTGGGGTTATTTCTCCCCAGGTGCAGGAGCAATGCACTTGGCCTTGTTGAATTTCATGAGGTTTTTGACCGCCCAGTTTTCCAGTCTGTCCAGGTTCCTCTGGATGGTAGCGCAGCCCTCTGGGGTGTCAGCTACTCCTCCCAGTTTCGTATCATCAGCAAACTTGCTGAGGGAGCACTCTGTGCCTTCATCCAGGTCATTGATAAATATATCGAACAGGACTGGACCAAGGACTGACGCCTGGGGGACACCGCTAACCACAGGCCCCCAACTAGACTCTGCACCACTGATCACCACCTTCTGGGCTCTGCCATCCAACCAGTAATAATTTTATCCAGGGAGCAAGAAAAAGCTGAAGTTCCTCTATGGCAATTAATATCACAGAGATCCATTCTTTCTCTAGCCGTGTTATCCACTAGCTGATGTAGTGACTGAACGCATACTTAGCTATTGATATTATGTCAGGGTACATTCATAGTGTATTCTTAGTCTTTCTCTGATAAACTTGCTATAGAGTATCAAGTATTTTCTTGAGTCACATATTTTTACAGTTTTCTTTCTTTACAGCCTGAACTTATTAATTGTTGGCAGCTTTGCTAAGAAAAATGAAGGACAGTAGCAGTAATTTTATTTCATGTCTAAATTGTCTCAAAACCAATAGCAAAAGATGGAAGAAAACATCAGTTTAGTTTACAGACATTGGTTGCAAGCTAAACCTGTGCATCAGCACCAACCACAGGAAGAAGGCACAAAATTAAGGCGAAAGGAAGAATAGCAGTAATGACAGAGTTGAATTGAAGAAGAGTTCTCAGGTACAGTAATTCCTTTGCATTTTACAATTGTAGTTATAGGTGTGCCTTTCAAGAAATGTCAGGGAAATGACAGGGAATTTTCATTCTAGATGACCTATACACAGCAAAGATATCATGCTTAGCCTACATGAAGTTTGACCAGATGCATTGGAATTGGACTTGCATACTGTATTATCCTCTTAGGGCAAAACATATAAGTTCAATATTATGTGCTGCACCATAATTCACAGAAAAATTACCATTATATAAACCAAAAACACAAAGTTTCTTTTCTGGAAAGAAACTCTTCTTTTCTGGTTTTATTTCACAGATTATTGCAATCTAATATTGCAGGATTCCAATCTACTCTGTGGAATTTAGACCCTGAAAAATACTACTGCATTCCTCTCACCTTATGGAAATGCAAATGGAACACAATTTTTTTCTCAAACCATTTATGATATCTCCAAATGTCTTTCCTGCTTTCTGTTTTTGTCTGGTCTCTTAACTGATCTGTTCATTTAATGTTTCTATGTATATGTCCCTATTATGTTTGGGTTTTTTTGTTGTTGTTTTTGGTTTTTCAATTCATTTTGCTATTGAATAGTAGATTTTTTGGATGTATTTGTCTTGATTTGGAATGACTTGGTTTGAATTTTCTATTAACTTGTCCAAATACTTTTTTTTCCCTTTCTTACATGTCTTTTTTTCATGTGTCCCATATGTGAATAAGATGAGGCACTTTTATTTCAGCTGTTAGATTCGCTCCAAAATGCCTAACAGATGTATTTCTAGATTATTATTCCTTACTTAAAATCAAATATATAATATAATGGTTATGAATAGCAACTATGCAGAAAAATAAGGGTGTTGATGATAACCAGATGGCACTAAAATGTAATGCTATCAAAATGGAGAAAACTTGTTTGAACTTGAGTCTGTAGTCCAAGTCCATGGTTAATTCTCAAAGTGTTTTCTCCAAAACTCATGGTTCCAGGATTGTCACTTCAATGAAAGAAATGACACCACAGGAGAGGCAAAGAGAACTTGGATGCCTTCCCCCCACTAACAAACATTCTCTAGTCCTGGAGACAAGCACCAACAATACTAACACACCAATTACCTCAGGAAGAAACGGGGCCTCTGTATCATCTTCATTTTTCAGCGGAACACAAAAGTGCTGCAAATATGGGATGGAGTTAACATCAGTGGTAAATCTTCAACCCTGGAGGGCAGAATGGTTACCTGGGTTAGTTTTAGACTGGAAGTAACATGGTCCTATCAGTGTTGGTCTCCTGGAGGGAAAAAAACAAAAACAAAAAACAGTTATGTTCTGAGTCACAGCTAAAGTGTGGTAACCTCATAGAGATACTATTCTTGTTTGGGGACAGTAACTTAATATCTCTCAGTCAAAGCTGACAAAAAAGGGATGATGGCCCAAAGAGCTGTTCGCCTACTAAAAGGTAACACAGCTGGTACACAACCTCTGCTTATCATCTGTGGTTTATTAGGATATTGTTCTCTACAGAACTGTTGCCGTAAGGGTTGTGAGGTAAGGCTGTAGATTTTTTATTCTTGGAGATTTTCAAAATCTGACTGCATAAAGCCATGAGCTTTGAAGATAGACTAGGTTTGGCCAAGAGGTTGGACTAGTCCTTGAGAGATCCCCTTTGACCTAAACTTTTTAGTAATTCTATGATTCCTGCCACTCATTCCCACAGCAGTTCCCAAAGCCTTTGTATAAATAAAATGCATTTAGGGTCCTATGCTCTAAACCAGATCAGGTATGTGATCTGACTTAAAAAGCTCTCCCTGTGAGGATGGTAGAGCATCCCTACAAAAGAGCTGTGTTAGCATGTTCAGCGTGATCAACTAGGAGGCAGGAAGAGGGTGGAGTAGCAGAATATAGGAACGTCATAGGTCTGGAAAACTTTAAGGCTGATACTGCTGCCAGAGATAACATGTTGTCAAACTACACCAGGGAATTATTTTCTTGGTTATAACCTCATCTAATATTGAATCGCCATCAAAGTATGGTACAAAGGAAAATCCTCAGCTTACTTTTTATTTGTAAAATGCCTTTTGAAAGGCTAACAGAGCCCAACACTTGTTCAGACTGTAAAATAAAAGTTTTAATATCAAGAGAAGAAGATAGATAAATGCAGACTCAGATTGCTAATCACAGGAGAGCAGACCCTCCTTTCATACACAGTAAACTCAGCCATGACTGACGCTATGAAGTGCCACAGCAACACCAAAAAGCAATACAACAATGATAAAATGGTAACAACAAACATTAATTCTTACCATCACTGGTGCTCAGCTGCAAAGAGTCTCAGAATCAAACTCTGAGACCAAAACTGACTCCCATAAGAATAGTTCTTGTCCCTTTCCCCATGGGATTTAGTTCTCCTTTGCTATGATGCTGAATGACAATGATGAACTTTTGCTCCCTTAAAGCCCTCATAGAACAAATGGGCATAAGCACAGCATGGTGCCTCTCCTGCACTTGGGAAAGGAAAATTGGCATACTTCCATGCATTAAGTGACCACCATAAGTGAAGGAGGAGGAAGTTCGGGGAAAAATATCCACAAAAAAAAAGTTTGCTGGAAAGTTTCTAATGGAAACATATGGAAATCAGGCAACTCGCTCCCATTTGTTATAATGGAATTTGCTTTTTGTGGTATCCCACACATAGAAAGCACCATTTTGGAACAACGATGCTGTTAAACACAACCATGTGTATGTGCTTTCTCTCAGGGGGCAGAGTGAAGAGTGGAGAAGTAGAGACAAGGGACAATAAATGTGATTTTTAGTAATGCATCCAGTAATATTGCAACATTTTAGTACAAAACATTCTAAAACAGTCAAGTTCTGTCCAGAATCTTTTGTTTGTTTGTTTGTTTCAAAATGAATATTTATCCATTTAAGCCTAAACAAATATGTTTTCTCCAGCTCAGCTACAAAAGGCTTTTTTTTAAGATAATGGATGCGAAGTCTCATTCAGAGGCTCTAAATCCTAATGTTTGGAACTGAGCCATCTGAAATAATAGATGTGGAGAAATACATACGTAGTCTGCATATGTTTGCAAAGGAATAACAATTACAGAAAATGTCCTCTGTGCCCCACACTTGCTACATTGTCACAATAAATCATGCCCACTCAAAGAGATAGACTCAGACACACATTTGATTTCTCTTTCCCTGTCATTCCTCTAGATTCAGGCAAGAAGAAGCTATACTAAAGTGTGCAGAATGAGGGAGGCGAATTTCCCCAGGTGGCATTCTGTCAACTGAAGTAAGTTATCACTAGTGGTTTGTCTGCTTTTACAGATGGTCATGGGACAGCTGATGTCTGGAAGAAAATTAATTATTCTTTGTTTCTTAGTTCACAGAATTGCAGCTACAATTCCTGGACTTGATGCTTTTTGGTCTTCAATGTGTTTAGAGGTTTTTTATAAGTTTAACCTGTCCCTAGCCCTTCAGAATCTCCACAGAAGACAGGAATGAGGTCTTGAATATTTAGCAGAAAGAGGGAGACAATAGTGGATGATAGACTGGACAGAAGATATATTACACCTGACATAATAGCAATTAACATTAGATATGATAATAGCCATATAATACAGATGCCAAAAACCTGTAACACCTCGCCCTTGCTGCCCCAGGAGCTCATTCCAAGCACCCAGATTCCCCTTCCACCTCCCAGGTCTGCAATGGAATGAGAAGATGGGAGAGACAGGAGGGCTTGGAAGGAAGCAGAGGTGGAAATGAAGAGCAGGAGACAGGACAGAAATGAAGGATATTTGGGACAGGCAAACCAGCATGTCAGGACAGGCTGGAGTAAGTGGAGTCACCAGCATCTCTCCTGTGGGTGGGATGGAGGAGCTCCGCAAGAGAAAAAGTTGACTGATGTAAACTGGAAATAGAATATCACTGAAAAAGCTTTACAGGGATGGGGCTAGGGGAGAACCTAAGGAAAGTCCTGGTGTAGCAGGACTCCGTCAGGGTCAGGACTCTGTTGCTGGTGCTGCTACCAGCTCTGTTATGAGGCCTCTGCAAAGGTATGCGATTCCTGATGCCCTCAGAGACTCAAATGCAAGTCATTTGTTCTGCGTAGCTTAAAGGGTCAGTGTGAATACTTAAGGGACAGAAAGTCATATTTTTTTTCATTTTTTAACTTCATAAAGAGAAATTATATCTCTGTAATATCAAATAAAAATTCAGGAAGGCAGTCATTTCTGCATAAAAAGAAATATTGGGTTTGGATTTTCACATTGAAAACATATATTTCAATATTCATGTTTGTTATTTTGTTTTCAAAACAGGATCTAATAATGGCTAAGCCTGTATGAAGACTATTTGGTACTGATTTAGAAGTTGGCCTGACTGAGAACTGTCTGAGAACAGAAAATTCCTTTGGCAATTAGCATGTTAACCATTCTGATAGCAAACAGGCTGTTTTGGTAACTGATCATTAATAAAATAAAATATAATGCTATCAAATGTAACAGTTTATGTATTTTAAAATTATGTAGTGTCTAAAATTTCACTCCACTGTGGATCTTCTTAGTTCTGAGGTATAAAATTTTACACGAAGAGTGATCAGACTGATTCAGTTTTAACAGGCTTTCCACATCAAATGGAGCAATCCACGCAGCAGCTGTGGTAAAGTGCCATGTATTGACATCTTTCATAGGAGGAGAATAGACATTCACAAGTAAGGGAAGCTGATGCTTCTTTACACCTGCCCTCACTTGCAACTCACAAAGACTCCAGTTTTATTCCTGATATTATCATCTTGAGAGTAAACACACAAACGGTAGGAAAGATTTATCATGATTCTTTACACACTTCTAAACAAATTTTTAGGTAATATAATCCAGTATCTACACTCTCTTTTACATTTTCTATATTTCCAGACCAAGGCTTAACAGATTTCAGATTTCTAATAGAAATTTAGGAATGATACAGTTGTGTTCATTGAAGTTATTGAACAATTGTTTTAACACATTTTCCCCACGGTAACTTGCCACTGAGCCTTTTTTCTCTTTCTTTAAAGGACATCCTCAGTAAAGTAAGCTCTCACTTCCATCTATCTGTGTTTTACCATTTACTGTGCAATAATATCAAACCATGCATCATCACAATAAATAAAACATTTTTCTCCTGAACTTGAACTCAGAGTTTATCTATCTGGATATCACAAATAACTCTTTTTTATTTTTTCCTGCAAATGTAGGGAGATTCAAACACCTAAATTATGCCAGATGAGCTATTTTCAGTGCAGTGGGATAACAATGAATTCTGCGACCTTGAAACATATTCCTTGTTTCTTAAACCACAAACAAAACAAAAACTTTGATAAGGAGATTTTGAAGAAATAACAAGAGTAACTCTCACTTTTATCAAAGAAGGAACTTGTTTCATCTGGTCAAATCTTAGCTAAGGTTTGTTCTCAGTGTAAAGTCAGAGATATTCATTTAAATGCTCACATCGCTTATCCATTAAAATTAACATCCTACCCAGATCCTAAGACTCACAGAGATTTCCTTGGAGACGTAGGTCCTAAGTTTGATTCTATAATGAACTGCACCAAAGATTTTAGGCTAATCACTTCAACCCCTGCAGGAAAATTGGAAATTAACTAGAACCTATCTTCAAAGGTAATACACTTTCCCTAGCCCCTGCAAACAAATAGGACTGTGAAAGTTCTTCATCCAGTGAGGGACTAATTCCTCTGAAACAAGACTAGGGCAGAGATGCACAAATTATCACCTAGTGCCTTCACATGTCCTGGCAGAAGAGATATTCCTAGAGATTGGGACCCTAACAGGGGCTGTCATGGGAAAAGTCATGTTAGTACTGATGTGGTAACTCTGCGCAGCTTTGGAGTCCACTGGTGGAAACTGCAGTTTATACGGGATGAAGTTGTCTGTTTTTCATCCAGAGAGCCTCTGGAACAAGCAATTCAGTTTTATATCAGTGTTTCCAACTCAGTCTGACCCTCAAGCTACAAATTCTGAATTCTGCTTCCTATCATGACAGCCCAAAATTTTACCCAAGTCTTCATAGACCACAATCACATCTGTAATTTTGCCTTCCAACGCCTTAACATGTCACAAAAACGGCTCATGTTCCTCTGATGGCTTGGACAGCTCTCGAAAATGTTGAGCAATTTATAGTAGATTGTGGCAAAAAAAATAGTCGTCGTGATTGTTTTACCAAAAAGTTACTTCGTCTCCTGTAAAGAGGACAGGGCTAGGCTACTAGAAAAAGACACTGGCAAAGGTAATAGTCACTCCTCAGGGTAGGATAGTGGGGTGATGATTCAAAGTATCTGACTTTATAATTTTGCCAAGAGTAGAGTTGTTGCAACAAATTCAGATTTTATGATATGTGAAAGGCTCTGAGGGGAAGTAAATACGCTTTTGCTATATTTTATATTAATTACTATTATTATTTTAACATTACTATTTCAAAACTACAGGGTAATGACAAAATTACATCAAATGACAAAAATCTGTGATATTTCACACATGTACAGTACATCTCATGAAAATCTGGAAATGTACAAACTACAGTAGATAAATTTACTGTTACATTAGCAGTTCTTCCCTAAGTATAACTGATACCACAAATACTGCAGTAAAAGTGTCATTTCTGTTTAATATCTTGACTGGAAGCAATCCTTTGCCTCAGTTTTGCATTCAAAGGCTTCTAAGCACACAGTCAAGTTGAACAACATTGTTCATGCAGATGTATGGAAACATGATTTAAGAGAAATGCTTGATGTCATTTGGTAAAAGGATTGCTCTGAAAACCTAATTGTATGGTAAACACTTAGTTAGTCCCACAGCAAGTGGAATTCAACCTAATCACCATAAAGAGAGTGATTGGAGTTTCCTGAGTCTACTATTATTTTTGAATGCAATGAGAAAGTGGTGGCTCTGTCTTTTTGCATTTCTTCGTCACTCCACTTAGATTCATTTAATTCATGAAAGTTGACAGATAAATCAATTAACTGGTGACCCCAGAGATTTACTGCACATTTTAGGGATATGCAGCAACATTCTACATCCTCAATAAATTCCTGTTCTGGCATGAACTTTCCATCAGGGACTGAATTAACAGCCAGTAATACACTAGTCTGCTTTTTGCTTAATGTATTATAAAGTCTGCATATTCCTTCTTCCCATGGGTCAACCTGAAACAACTAAAATTAATAAACTTCTATCTTTATTATCTATCCAATGCAGCACGCGGAATTTTTATATTGACTTTCATCCTTGAAAATCTTCATTGTGACTATTTAATTACTGCCTACTTGGTGCTTCTTTGAATGCTCTGTAAGAAACAATGTTGGGAAAACCTATGCAGCTTGCATTGCCAAAGGCCGAAGACTATTAAAAAAAAAAAAAAAAAAAGAGGAGGATGGCAAGTAATACATAACGGCATCAATTGTCAGAATGGGTACATAAAAAAAAATTATTAAATTAGCAAGAAAGATGTCATCACGTATCAGCATCTAGTAGGAGTGAGCAAGCAACAACCTTCCAAATGTGAACTAGAATAGAAAAAATCTTTGCTGGTTTAACATATTCCCGTCATATACAGGAATATATAGAGATGGAGCAATCCCACCAGACATGTTTGAAAAAGCCCAGAGCAGAGTTACTGCATCTGGTTGTCACTATTCTATTCTCTCAATTGCCTTGAATTTCCTGCCTTGCTCCTTGATAATTATCCATTCTCTGAAACAGAGTAAGAAATCCTTTATATTATCTGGTAATTTATATTATGAATAGTAATTTTCATAATAGGTTCCTAAAACATTGAATGGGCATCTAACAGATACTGTATAGATCAAAATAAATTTCAAAAAACTATGGAGGGCTGTGTAGGTTTGGCATAATAACACGTTTAAGATATACGTATGCTGCAGTCACAGAGGTAAGTGCAGCTAAGTGTAGCAAGTTCTTGTGAATACAGGAAGCAGTTCAAACACAGTGGTATTCCAGCCAGCTAAGGCAAATTTACCTTACATCTGTGGCTGCATTGTAGGCATTCCTAAGTAGCATCTTTCTGGACTTTTTTATTTTTCCGGGACGCTTTACTCCAATTAGAGTCAGCTAGTTACCGACAGAAAATTGGCTTTCAGATAACTGAACTACTTTGCAAAATTATCTGCTTTCCATGTTCTTTTTCTCTCTGGAATATTTCAGATGAGAGCTGTTTCCATGCTGAGTGATGGGAGTTGCAGCTAGATATACCCTACATCCTTTCTGCACTGTCACTTAGATTGCATGCTTCTGCCAGAGGCATTACAGCCTCCACTTCAGTGAAGAGAGACACTACATCTTGTCATTCTCTTGGTCTAGGTGCAGACAGGAGATGAAATACATTTCTGGACAATGCCTACTGCAGATAATAAAAAAAAAAAAGAAAGAAAAAAAAAAACAATAAAACCACAGCGGGATACTGGAGAATCCACATATTTCCTTGGGCTATCATTATGTGAGTGTTCTGGTTTTTGACTCTCAAATTCCTTATTCCTTTTTTTCCTTTTTTTTTTCCTATAGGTCTTAGATTTAACAAAAAAAAAAAAAAATGGCCCTTTAACAGAAGTTAAAGCCAGTTTCAATTGCCTGGTCTTTGTAATGAATGTGACTGAAGATTTGTTGCATTGAGCAATCTGTATGTCTGTACCTTTCACATTATAAGAAAATAGTGAGTATCCATTAGGGCTCCTCAGGCAACCCTTCCTATCATAACTGCATTGTCTAAAATATCACATGTGGGTAAATCTTACAGGTCAGAGACAGTGCTGCAGTTCTGGGTGCTATCTGTGTACATATTCTTCATTGCCAACTACATATGACAACCTTTCTCATTTTGACTGTTTTATGTATCCCTAGGTTGTGGAGACGCATGAAATATTGGTTCTTGTTTCATAGCTTAGAGGATGAGCACAGGTCAACATAATCTTAATATTGACTTAGAGGACAACATAATCTTAATATTGACTCTGCTTTGTAAAGGATTAGGCTATATACATACCCTACACCTGACAATATAAACAATTCTATATCAACAATATGAGCAAAGTTGAGTTCTAGTTTATAACACAGAACCTTTTAAAAGGTCTTAGCTTAATCAGGGCAGCTTACTTATTAGCTTATTTTAGTGTTGTAATATTAATCCACTTATTTTTATCTTGTTTTGTATATTTAATTTGTTTGTTTCTGTTTGTTCACTTGATTCCTGTTAGCAAAATACACAAGATAGGAAACCTGTATATCCCTTGATGACAAGGTTCAGAACTAAGGAAGCACAGGGAAATCAGTGTTCAAGACTGCAAGTCCCTGTAATATATATGACTTATAATACACTCATGGTTCCAGACAGGGCCAGAAAGCTAGCTCCTCATTTGCAGAGGTCCCAGCTCCTAGGCAGGACCACACAGTTCTCCAGTATCACGTCACGGTTTCTCATTTTTTTGTATCTGTATTTAGAGACCTAAAATTCTTCCTCAGGAATAGGGAAGTCCCTGTAAGCTTCTTAAAGCCTGTCAAAGACATCATGGCTTTGGGGGCACCCCCAACTCTCCCTGTTCCTGCCCACTCCCAGTCCCAATGCCATCTCAGCTCAGTTCTTCCAGCACCAACCCTGTAATCCCTATAGCCCTGCCCGGCCACTCTCTAAATCGATAGAGAAAAGCGGACAAAACACGGAGGGCAGCCAGGCAGAAGGTGACTCCTTGTATCCTTCACTGATTTCAATGGCAGCTCAGTAACCCAGAGATCAGAGGGACGATTCAAGTCACTGTGTTTCCTGATCTTCACCAATCATCGACTAGGTCATATGAAATAATGTGATGATTAGTGCAGGAAGAACTTAGGCTTCTGACTAAATTTTTCAAAAAAGTGATTATGTTAATTACTACTAGAAGCTAATTTTCTTAAATAATTAATATCCCATTGAAATCCATAATGTAGCTGTTTAAGTGATTTTGGACTATCTCCTCCAAAAATCATGCAAACTCCTGTTCAGTGACTTGCTTTCCAGTCAAATAGTGTTTTAATTAGGTCTCAGGGAATCTATATAATAGAAGTAGGGGAAACTCATGAAAAGTTAGTCTTTTTTCTCCCTTTTTGCTATTGTAAATAATAAATGGGTGCTCATTGCAAATTCAGTAGCTCACTCAGCTTGTGAGCAATTACAAACAATTCCTACCATGTAGCATGATAGCATAGAGCTCCATCAAATTAATTATTTAAATATCTTTTTAAAGTTTATTATTGCTCGTGAAAGTCAAGCAAGATATGTTCTGCTATCAGCACTTCAGAAAAAAAAATAGTTCACTTAAAATTTCTTCTTGGATCCTTGTCTTTCTTTTGCTGAAGTCCAGAGTAATTATTGTATGATAAGATAGGGCTCCTAAAAAAATTTTTAAAAAACCTTTTTTTTTTAATATTTTCTATATGCAAACAACAAAATATTAAGGTGGCGAAGGAAAGCCCATACATGTCCTCTGATAGACTTTTCCACTAATTGTTGGATAGGAGGGCATAGAGTACAAGTTCACCCCCTGGGGGGCTTCAATGGGCTTACATGTTATGCAGAGGAAGAAGAAGCCATGTCAGTGGAATCACTTCCCTTGTCCACTACAGACATAACCTGTGGAGTGGCCAGTGCGCCATGGTGAATTTTACATAATATACCAACAAATAAACAACTTCATCAAATCGCTCTTACGTGGAGGTGGCTTCCTGTATGTACTGTACTGGCTGTTGCCCCCCAGAAATCACAGAATCTGAATGTCATAGAAATGCTGTTTAGAAGAGTCCTTTGGATTTCTTTCTTTAAGTGGGACCATTATCAACACTAAATAAGGTCAATGCTTGTTCTACCTATCCTTTGAAAACCTCCAAGGATAGAAATTCTACCATCTCTATCAGTAAAAATGTTTTTCCTATTGCCCAGTTGAGCTCCAAGCCCACAATTTGTGACTGTTGCACTTTGTTGTATCATTTGCTACCAGTGAGAAAAAAATGACTTTGCCATTCAAACAGTTCCAGGCTTCTACTAGAGACCCTCTTGGCCACCTCTTCTTCACACGAAACAAGTACAACTGCTTCAGCCTCTCCCCACAGGTCATGGTCTCAGGGGTACCTACAGTTTGGTTTCTCTCTGGACTCCCTGGCTGGACCTGTCTCAATTCTCAGTGTCTCTCTATAACTGGAAGTCACATTTGGACACAGTGCAGCCTCAGCAGTGCCAGGGAAAGGTAAACAGTAACGTTCCATGGACTGCTGGCCATACTCCTCCTAACACAGTCCAGCACATGATTTGCTTTATTTACAATGAGAAGTCACTGCTGGCTCAGGAGACTGCGGTGACTGTGGAACATTACGATGAAATTCCAGTTTGGTACAAATCAGAGGATTGGATTCATTTGGGTTTCTGAATATTGAGATAGGTAGTTCCAGTTCTCAATACTTTATGTAACTGCTTCATCAAATATTCAGCAATATCATTTTCTCTTACTTCTCAGAAATATTTTCTCCTGTCTTAGGATTAACTTTATTGAAATCTGAAGATACTGCTAGGCATCTGCAGAACAGAGACAGAGAAATACAGCAGCTATTTTTATTGTGTTTTTTTTCTTTCTCTGTTCTGTTCCTTCAAATTTAAGCTTCTACACCACTACAACAGGCAGAGTCATTACTTCATGTAAGAGGGAAGACACAGACATTGCTTTCTTACATTTTTACATTTGCTTCTAGTAATTTTATTTCCCTGATTCCATTCTTTTTCCCTTTTCTAGACTGAACACCAGTTAGTCGAAAAATACGTGATCATTTTGAAGGTATGCAAGTAATAAAACCATTTCTGAGCTCAATCTTGCAACTCTTTACGCAGACTAAGCAGTCTTTAATCAAACTTTGTGGGTGGATGTATTTAAAGAAAAAAACATTGAAATGTTGCCCAGCACACAACTTTCTTCAGCATGTATGAGATATGTTTTCCTCCCTTCATCAAAGAATTTGCCTCACTTTGTATTGTTTAAGGAAGCATTTTTTCTACATTTTTATGCCACTTGTTGACTGACTGCTCTGCAGACAATACAGATAGATGAATGATGCTCCTTGATATCTTGAGGACACACTCAGGGAGTGTATTACAGACATTAAAACCTGTAGTTGCTTATAATATGGCTATGCAGAACATTTTTGTTTATTTATGTAGAAAAAAAAGAACCTTTCTGATATCCTCACAGCTCAGATTTGGTGTGCTCGGGCTTTCAAAACAACTTCATCACCATCATCCTCTGTGCCCCACTGGAACCCTTGGTCTGAGGCTGGATACCTGCATACCTGCATCCTCACTGTACAACAGGCCCCCTTCACACATGGGCAACCAAACATCCCCTGCTTGGGCACAATACTTGTGAGCATTTATGTGTTACTCGTATTTCTGTTGCTTTAGTGATAGAAAATTATACAACTAGAGTACAGCTCATTTTCCACTTCCAAAAGCAGTACAATAGATCATCTTATTATTCTGCCATGAGCTGAGTATAGTTTTCACGGTGATTCCTCGAAGTGCAGACAGCCTTTCACTCACAAATGAAACAGCACACTCTACCTACTAGAGCCAAGACTCCCACGTAATAGCGTAATGCTTCAATAAACTGAAGAAAGAAGCTTGTCAGCTTTTCTTAGCTGTCATTAAGCTAAATAAAAAGTGTGGAGATAGTTATTTAGCATGCTGTTGATCTTTGAAAACTGAATGTTTTCCCTTCTAAAAGTTTCCTTTTTATTCTGCGCTAGCGGTGCAGGCAGAGGCCTGTGACGGCTTCTCCTTTGCCTGTGGTGCATTTCGGGTTTCCCCTCCTCATCCTCCGCCTCTGAACACCTGCGGTGGGGAAGACCAGACGTTCAGGCCATGACGCCCTCAGCCCTGCTGTGCTGGTCTTGTGGTAAACCCCTGATGGGAAGTCCAATAGGGCATACAAGCACTTTAAGCCAGATGACCTGGCTCTTCAGCAGCACTTCTCCAGCTCTGAGGTAAGGCATGTGCTGGAAAAAGAGCTGAGATGATAGTGCTCTGAGCATCACAACTGGATCGGGCAGTCATTTGGGATTCTAGCCACAGTTTCTGGGCCCCAGGATTATTCTGGACACGGAACTGGTGTTTAACTGACTTCCAGAGCAATATGCTGAGGAAGGCTCCTTTGATCCACATATACAGCACAGCAGAGAACCTGGCCTCCGATTTGGGTTTATTTACTCACAGACAAATCCTTATCAACCTTCCTGACTCATGGACCTCCAGATCCCAGTGCCAGCTCTAGGTGTGCCGTTAACCACAACTGTGCTCTGCTTCCAAGTTTTTAAAGAAGTGATCACCTTTCATCTAAGCAAAGCTTTATATTGGAAAACTGCAAGGCTGTTTGGTGCACTACGAAGAGGAGGAACTGAACAAGCCAGCTTGGCAGGAAACTAGTCAGCAACCATGAAAAAGAGGGAGAAAAAGGGCCATACCAGGGCCACCTCTTATTGCTGCATATGAAGTTCATTAGGGAAGTGGAGAGCAGCAGAGAAATCGGTGCCCATACTATGGATGGCTCAGTGTGAACTGCCTGCTCCTTTATAACCACATAGAGTCTCTTCATGCCCTTGACACACACTGGTTGTTTCTCTACACCAGCATTTGTCATCGTCTTTGCAAATTTGGGGGTAGGTTTTAATTAAAAACACTCCATATGCAATTGCTGATGTTAGGAGGTAAACAGCAACTGTTATTATTGCCAGTTTTATGTGATGTGATATTTATGGTTTTGCTTTCTAATGCAGTAAAGGATACTTCAGATCTTTCAAGGGCTAAATGGCTAAATACAAGGACAAGAGATCTTCTTGCTTTAACAGAATAATTTTTGTGGGTTCAGTGAACAGAATTTAGGCACTAGAGTTGAGCGTTTTAGAAATGGCTTTGCATAACTAATTACCAGTGTACTAGACAAAACCACACCTTACAAAATACTACGACTAAAATCTAAGGATGATGATTTTACTTCTACTCCTTGGAGGCTTTTTTTTTGTTTATCCACTGCACAGATATACTATTTTGAAATCTTTCCGCATAATTTGTCAACTATTACCATAGCAAAGCAAAATTCCTTTTTTAACTATTATTCAAAGAGAAATATGTCATATTTTAAAGCCTCGCTTCTATTTACAATGACTTTTTCAAATACAGAACAATAAATATATCTTTGACTTTATATATAGGCATGCCTCGCTTTCAATCTCTCTCTTTCTACGTATATATTTAATACTAACTATATTCAATCTTCATTCATATATGCTCAACAGAATGAAGTAAATTTCCAACTATTGTAATATAGTTATTCTATCTACCTTTATATCAACATACTCTTTTTATTTGATATTAATATCTCCCAGAGGCTTTAATTAAAATACATCCTGTACAAGCTAGTAAAAGAGGAGACAAAATGAAAGTATGTAAATAAAAGAGGACAATTTATTTATTGCCAGAGCATGCCAGATGTTAAAAATAACCTATTGCTCCTTCAAGCAAGCTGATTTGACAGTGATTTAGAAAAGAAAACATCCAAGTGCCAAGTGGTTCACTGTGACTGAACATTTATGTCAAGATAGGCATATTATCACCTCCACAAATGAAAAATGCCTTTGGCATGTGGCAGTCAAAAGTGCTCAAACTGGCAAAAAAGGAAAGACATCTTTAAATTGGGAGAAAGGACTAGAGTCCTAAACACTCTAAGGTGTTTAGATAGACTGCAATTAAAACACTCCATCCAAGAAGATGTTTTAAGTGTTCTTTTTATTAATCCTAGTGGCATGAGTAGTTCAATACTGCACAGTGAGTTTGACAACACTGGTATAGAAATGAATTATAGATCATGTTGTACCAGCTAAAAGCCTCTAAAATTCTGACCTTATTGTCTTTCTTACGGTTCCTTCAGACCTCAGTTAAAGATTCCCGTATTAAAAATAGGTAATGTATGGGAAGATTTCACACAAAGCTGTGTATTGACTATGACCAAGAGGAAATAGAAGAGTTCAGATCATCTAGATAACCAGAGCTTCAAGGCTACAAGCCATCTACAACCAATGTGGAGAAAAAATAACGATCCGCAACATGCAAATATCCTTTTCATAATAGTCATAGGTTTCTCTCATGAAAGATTTCAGTGCATTGGGATATAATAGTCTATCATCATAAGCATTTAAATTTCACCAGTCTATTCAAATTTAATATTCTGTGGGTCTTGTTTTATCACAATCCTAAAGAATTTATTTTGCAGACCATTCAGGTGTTTCTTCAGTCAAGAGCTTATACGCAGAACTAACAAACAATTACTGCAAAAGCAGGTTTTCTCTTGTCAACACAAATCTTTAATTGCAGTGGGTATGCTACCTCATCATTAATATTCTGGGGATCATACAATCACTTAAATTACCTTCTTTAAAGCCTCACTGCTTGCCACCCAGCTATTCTTCATTTACAAGGCTGCCACTGAAGTGTTTGTAAAGTAATCAAAGGGCTTGATTGCATGAACTGTTTTGTTTGCTAATACTCATTATCTCTCTTATACCCTTCACAACTCTCCAGCCCTGGCACACTTCACTCCTGATTGAGTGGTATATATGGCATGTATGTGCAGAGTTCTTCTATGAACTAGTCACTTACTTATTCTACCTAACTTTCAGTTTGAAGAAGTGATAAACCTGCAGATATGTCTCCATATCCAGGACAAGATTGACTGAAGCTGGCTTAGGGGGCTATAAATTATACTTTCCTTCTCTAGCACAGCTCCTTTGTGCTTCAGGGAAAATCATTTCCTAGGAAGAGAGGTGTTCCAGCACTGCCTTTCCTTAGGGTGATACAGAAGAAACAAACACTATTAGTTGCTACTCTAAGCTCTACATGCTCTCCATAGGCAACAGTTGCTGTGGGGAGATATAGGCTTTTGAGATGCAGTTTAACAGAAACCAGCAGCAACTGAAACAGAAGGAAAAAAAAATAACTTACTTCAGGTTACAGTGACTTAAAGATATTGGTGCAAATTCCTAGCTGCACCTGTGCTGACCTGAGAAAAACACAGCACCAGGAATAAGGTGCTATAAGCTGTCCAAGTCCACGGATACTGATAAATCAGGGCAATAACTACTGTGAGCTTAAATAAAAACAATATAAGGATCACTTTGTTTTAGATCGGAAAAGCCTTAATAGCTTGTCTCCACAACATGCTCCTCTGGAAATATTTCCCGATCTTCTTTTTCTGCAGATCCACACAATCCCAAACTTTTTAACAGAACAAGAGGCTTCAAACAGGTCATTCAGATGGTTCTGTGGCTAGTTCATGCCATTGGCAAAGCACCAAGTGCTTCTTCTTTAGCAAAACATAGTGAAGTTCCCTTACTCTCCATACTCTCCTTCTTAAATTGACCAAGAAAACTGTCTTTTCCTCAGTTGTTTAATTTAACTTGAACTGAAAACATGCCTTTTCCTTTTCCCACTGAAGAAGTAACTTTGTAGTTTCTTCCCTGCCTTCTCTTCAGTTGAGCTCTTTGCCATCACTGCGTAAGTGGCAGCTGCATAACTGAGGTTAAAGGCAAGCAATTTCATTCACTGGTGTAAATGCAGAACAACCAGCTAGTGGGTAGAGTGGAGGGAACTAGGGCAAATGAAGTGAGAACTGCAGAACATTCTGCTCCCCTCTTACCAGGAAGAAAACAGGAGTAGATGTAGGGGTAAACAGGGGCAAAAGAAAAAAAATGCTGGTTGGTCATGATTATCTGATAGATGGCTTGCCACTTTGCTCTAACAGCTGTAGTTCTGCTGCCTTTAGCATTTGAAAATAGGGATCACAAAGATGAAGGATAAACAGAAAAGAAAAAATGCTGCAAGGGGAAAATAAAAGAAGGAATGGGGCAAAGAATATGAAATCTAGAACTGAGTTTTGTACTCAATTTGTACTGAAATTCTTCATTGCAAATTTTATTCTTACATTATGTGTGTTGGCACTTTGGCAGTTATTATAACCTGTTGTTTTCAGCACTGTTATTTCCTCAGAATGACAGCCAAGCTGTAGCTTATGAATCTGGAATTAAATCACTATTATTCAAATTGTGCATTAGGAAACTGATTTTCAATTCTTCCATTCATGCCAAAATGGATCTATTCCTGAGTACAATACAATGAAATGTAGAATATTCAAATGAATTTGAGAAGACATTCTACAGATCTCAAACTGTGTGAAGACCTCATAAGGCGATCATGCTGACTATTAAGTATTCTGCCATTGAATCTCTAAGTATATCATTATGCATTTGCTAAACAATGGTGGGCTTTGAGGTCTTTCTCTGTTTTTTGCATGCTTGTATCTGAAGTTGTTTCTGAGCTGTTAAAATATCTAGTCATATTATGTCGCTACCTGTGGGCTTTTGTGCAGTTTTAACTCTTAAAAAAAGGAGGGGTTTTGAAGCTACAGCTCTTCAAAGTGAAAAGTACCTAATAGGCAGCACAGAGAACTAGCAAATAACATAAATCCACTGTGAGCTGAGGCTAACACAGCACCTTGAAGTGCCTTATAATGGGAAGTCCTACTCTTTAGCCAGTCCTAGTACTACAGTCTCTAGAGAATTCTGTCAGCTTTGTTTTTTGGCCTTTTTACATTATTTTCCAAGCAGTGGAACAGACATACCCTTTAGGTAGCATGTTACTGCTGCGCCAATTAATGAAGAGTTGTCTCAGAAACTGTCCTCAGCGACTCCTTGGCCACAGAGCGCGGAAGACTATGTCCCAACTCTGAGCGCTGCCTATGGAGCCCTCCTGGCTTGAGCAAGGAATAAAACGATTGCACTGAGGGACAATGCAGTCTTTCGCCATTTGTAACATTCCTTATAAAGCTGGTGGACACTTTTGTCTGCAGACCAAGTTTGACCTAAAGGACAGATAATGGCATTTTTGTATTCACCAGGAAACTGCTGGCAGTCATTTTCTTTCAGTAACTCAGCATATTACTGAGTGAGAGTCAATGTAGCTATTAGTATTTAAATACAAGCCAAACAGGTGATTTTTGGAAATGATAGTACCTGTATGAAATGGCAATCAGAGCACTACTGGGAAAAACACAGCAGCATGCCTTCAAGAAGACTATTCTTTCTCTACAAATATATAGGATTTCCATATTTCCATAGAGCACTAAATATACAGCTGAGATCATGGATCTAAGTAACCTGATGATTGCAATTATCTACTTACCAGCTGTTCCTTGTATCATGTAATTAAAGGGAAAAAAAAAATCCTTTTTTGGTGGGTACCAAGTTTTTCTATATGATAGGAAACGGATATTCCAAGTCTATATGGCAGCAGTGATAGGAAACAGGTAAACTACAACAGTAAAACTGAAAAACAATCAGTTTGGCTACACTGCCTCCACAACTATGCTACTCTAATATGCCACTTCTGTAAAGCTTGGTGAGACAGGGAAATGCAAACAATTCACCAGCTGTAATCTTGCAAAGCAAGACTTTAAAGCAGACTGCTCTGCTTTACAGAGCAGAATCACTGGGAGAAAGAAATGTGAAATCTGCTTTCGGAGTGGCCCATGTGGTCTCCCATTTGACACTGCCACAGCACACGCAATAAAGACGACATTTAGTTCGTGTCTGCATGACACGGTTTCGAAGGCAGGCTGCAGCAGCACTCTCTATCAAAGTTGTTAATGCAAGTAATTACTCTTACATGATAAAATCTCTATTATTTCATTATACCTTGAGAAATGCCCATTAAAAATCTCAGAAGATTCAGAAATTAAAGCATATTAATAGGAACATAATTAAGTACTTATTGCTTTTGTCATTTAAAACAAGCTAACCAGATGGCAAGGAAGAATCTCAGAAAGAGTCTTTCAATTAGCTATTTAGATTTAATTAATATACAGTAACTAGCTCATTAAAGTTAAGTTAAATGCTTATTTGAGACAAATTGTAACCTCTTTTGTATTGTAGTTTCCATTTTCCATAGCTGGTGTAGCAACAAATTACCATTCTGAAAGCTAACAAACAAAATGTTTTAGATATTTTATTCTCACTGATTACCTCTGTGGTAAAGAATGAGGATCAAAAATGAAAATAAATTGGGTGTTATTGCCCTCAAAGCAGCATAACAAACAAGCCAGGAGAAATAAATCCCTCTGTCAGACATGCAGTGAATTGACTGTTAACTTCAGGGGAGCATGGGATGCCCCCAGGCAGAGATGCCTTCCTGGCCCACAGGGCATTCCCAGGGGATATTCACAAGGAAATGAGCCATTACTCTGCTTCCAGCCCTTCTCCTTCCTGAAAGCCAAGCAGCAAAACCTTGGACAGGGAAGAGATGGAACATCAGGCATTGCACAAAGGAGAGATAAAACTGTCATTCTGCACTGGTATTCATGTGGACTTCTGGTACATGTGTTTTTACCATCTCACCTGACTTACTTGCCTAAAAAGAATATGTCTTTTAGAAACTCCAGCTGTACTCCTTCCAGAATTTTGTTAGAGCAACAAATGGTATACCACCTGGGGTATATATGTCCAAGGATTTTCCCCAAGAGGAGGGATTTAACTTTCTGAATTTGTGGCTCTGATCATTTTCCACAGAGGACTGACTTCCCATGAGTGGACTGCTGCTTGTATTTAGAAACTTGATTTTTTAGTCACATCACATGCACACATTACAAGTACCCCATGCTTTTAATTAAAAGCTGTAAGTAAAAATTAAAAATCAACCAACATGTAATAAGGATATTATGCACAGGAGAATTCTGTTCAATTTATTTATCAATGACCTGGATGAAGGCACAGAGTGCTCCCTCAGCAAGTTTGCTGATGATATGAAACTGGGACGAATAGCTGATACCCCAGAGGGCTGCGCTGCCATCCAGAGGGACCTGAACAGACTGGAAAACTGGGTGGTAAGAAACCTCATGAAGTTCAACAAGGCCAAGTGCACGGTCCTGCACCTGGGGAGAAATAACCCCAGACACCAGTACAGGCTGGGGACCGACCTGCTGGAGAGCAGCTCTGCTGAGAAGGACCTGGGCGTCATGGTGGACGACAGGTTGACCATGAGGCAGCAGTGTGCCCTCGTGGCCGAGAAGGCCAGTGGGGTCCTGGGGTGCATTAAGAGGAGCATCTCCAGGAGGTTGAGAGAGGTGATCCTGCCCTTCTACTCAGCCCTGGTGAGGCCACATCTGGAGCACTGTGTCCAGTTCTGGGCCCCACAATACAAGAGGGATGTGGAGCTGCTGGAGAGAGTCCAGCACAGGGTCAGGAGGATGATCAGGGGCCTGGAACATCTGCCCTATGAGGAGAGGCTGAGGGAGCTGGGCCTGTTCAGTTTGGAGAAGAGAAGGTTGAGAGGGGATCTAGTCAGTGTGTGTAAATGGAGGGAGTGAGGAGGATGGAGCTGGCCTCTTTTCACTGGTGGCCACTGACAGAACTAGAGGAAATGGCCACAAACTTAAACATCAAAAGTTTCACAAGAAGTTAAGGAAAAATTTCTTGACAGTGAGGGTGACAGAGCCCTGGAACAGGCTGCCAAGAGAGGTTGTGGAGTCTTCTTCTCTAGAGATCTTCAAGACCCGCTTGGATGCAGCCCTGTGCCACGTGCTCTAGATGGCCCTGCGTGTGCAGGGGGGTTGGACTAGATGACCTCGAGAGGTCCCTTCCAACCTTAAGCATTCTATAATTCTCTTCCCCTATTTTTCTCCTTTCTTTGTTCTCATTTCTTTCTTCTCGCTTTTCTCTCCCCTTTTCTTCTCATCTCTCCCTCTCTTTTTTCCCCTTTTTCTTTCCTCTTTTCTTATCACCCTCTTTCCACATCTTTCTCATCTTCTTTTCCTAGACCTTCCTTTTCTCCCCTTCACTTCTTTTCTTTTTGTGTCACACCTCTCCCACCCATATCTTCCCCTCCTCTCCTCTTTTCTTCTCATTATTCTCATTTCTTATTTTCTCCCCCTTTTTTTCCCTCAACACTCCATTCTCACACTTTATCTCTTTCTTTCTCACTGTTATTTCTCCCTCATTCTTTTCTCACTTTTTTTTTTCTGCTACCCTTTCTCCCGCTTTTCTTCCTTTTTTCCCCCTTCCATTTC
>VWPW01030066.1:0-51923 GCA_013389825.1 Crypturellus undulatus
GAATTACAATCTATTTATCACACTATTTGCCTCTAATTATCTTGGTCTCTTGCTAATAAATGTCTTCCTTTCCCACTAAGAATTTTATTCCTATTTTCTCAATTATTTTCTTTCATGGCAAGTAAACATGCTCTTCTTTTCTCCTAATAAATCTCTTCCTCTCCTGCAAATAATTTTATTCCTATTCTCCCAATAAATCTTTTGTATCCCAAATAATAACTCTCTTTATACAGCACTAATTATAACCTGCCTTTCCATACTTTTGCTAGTAAACATGCTCTTCCAAATTCTCTCAGAATTCTTTTGGTTGCCCGCTAATAAATCTCTTCCCCTCTGGCCAATATCTTTATGTCTGTTCCACAAATAATTCTCTTTCACTGCAGGTAATATTTCTCTTTTTATTCCGCTACTAATGGTCGTCTGCTCCCGCTAATATATCTTCTTCTCTGCCCCTCACAAATATCTTTGTCTTGTGCAAATAATTTGGTTCCTATTCTTATTCTCCTGAGAAATCTTTTGCATGCCAAATAATTCTCTTTATATGCTGCTAATCATACGCTGCCTGTCCATACTTCTGCCCGTAAAAATTCTCTTCCTATTTCCCTCATCAGTCTCTGGGTCTTTCGCTAATGAATCTCTTTTTTTCCCACCGAGAATTTTATTCAATAATTCTCTTTCACTCCTGGTAATTGTTCTCTTTTTATTCTCTTAATTATTCCCTTCCTCTCCCACTAACAATTGTTCTCCTCTCATACTAAAACTTCTCTTTCTATTGCCCTCATAATTTTCTTGGTGCCTCACTAATGAATCTCTTCCTTTCACACTAAGAATTTTATTCCTATTTTCTCAATAATACCTTCATGTGAAGTAAACATTCTCTTCTTTTCTCCAAATAAATCTCTTCCTCTCCTGCTCGTAAATCTCTTCCTCTCTTATAATTTTTATTCCTATTTTCCAAATTAATCACACGCACTCCAGTTTAGAATTCTGTTTTTATTCTCCTAATAAACCTCTTCCACTCTGACTAATCCTTCTGTTTTGTGTGTGTGTGTGTGTGTTTGCATGTGTTTTTTGTGTGTTTTTGTCCTTTTTTGTATTTTCTTTTTGTGATTTTGTGTTTTTTTGTGCTTTTTTTGCATTTTGTGCAGTCTTTTTTGTCTGGTTTTGTCTTTTGTGTTTCTTATGGTTTTTTTGTTTGTTGTTTTTGCCTGGTTTTGCCTGTTTTTGTCTTTTTTTTGTGGTTTTGTGTTTTTTTTGGTCCTGTCTTTTTTGCCTGTTTTGTGCTCTTTTTTTGCTTGTTTTGTGCTCCCTTTTTGCCTGTTTTGTGCTCTTTTCTGATTTTTTTGTCTTTTTTTGTGTCTTTTGGTTTTTTTTGTCTGTGTTTTTTGTGGTTTTTTTGTGTTTTTTTGTGTGTGTTTTTGGTGGGTTTTGTGTGTTTTGTTGTTGTCATTGTTCTTTGTGATGTCATGATTAGAGCACATCAGGATTTCACAGGAAATGAGCACTGAGGAAGCTGAAAAGGTCAAGATCGAGCCGGCTGAAGACCGATTTGCTCTTCAGTTGTGGGGGGAACTCTTGGCGATTCCCCTGCTGTCTCTTCTGATATTCTCTGCAAGCGTGGGGGGCAGAGAGGGAGGAAGGCAGGGATGCAATTTCTGATAACTCCAGGATGCGACCCAGGCCCCTCACATTTTGATATAGTCCCACTATAGCGAAGGAGACTGGACAGCCTTTCTCAGTGCAGCACATTGGTGGGTTAGCATAGAGGGAAGACGTGGGTGTTTGTGTCTCTTCTCTGCCAAGATGGCTCTCGTCTACCTCTGTACATTGCATGATAAAGGCTTTCTGGGATAATCCTGCTGTGTGTGGTGCTTATGGAATGCACAAATGTAAAACTGAAGGCTAAGGACCAACTTTTTTTTTTTTTTTTTAAGCAGGAAAGGGGAAAAAGGAGCACAGTGAGGAGAAAATAAAAAAGAAAAAGCAAGTTGCTGGTGAAGGGTCTGAGAGCACCGAAGGCTGAGGCAAAAAACTGCAAAAGAAAAGGGTTAATTTGAAACCCTTGTTGAATCAGGAGGTGGTCAAAGTGCTCCTCTTTTGTGATGAGATAAACACTAGGTGCAGGTGGGTCCCAGTGCAGCCCTTTTGTGGAAAAAGCGCCCTGCCTGTCTCACTCCTCGGCCTTGTTCTCTTCCACAGGACAAAAGGGCTCATGGCGCTACCCACGCCTGACTGCCCACCCTGCCACTGTGCCCAGGCCAAGGCACACTCACCAACCTGGAGGTGGGGGCTCTGCTGCTCTGGCAGCATCAGCTGTTCCTGATGGGGCTTGTCGCCCTTCTCCCGTCCTGCTCAGGGATGAGCAGCAGCTGTGGGCCCTTGGGCTGGAATGAGCCGCAGGTGGGACCGGGAGTTGATAGGGGTGGCAGGGGGCAGGTGTAGCTTTCGGCTGTGAATAGCAGTTGAGGGAAGCTTGTACTGGGACTGCTCTTCAACCTGGATGCTGCCGCTGGGGCTGGTGCCAGAGGAGGTGAGCGGGGCTGGGGGTGCCACCTGTGCCAGGGATGCTGGGCCATGTGGCCCGTGCAGGGCGTGCTGGGATGAGGCAGCTGCCTGGAACTAGGCAGGCCGATGTCCGGTGTCAGTGGGGCCCGAGACTGTGGTGGGCCAGAGCAGCAGCCTGGGCAATGGGAACAGGGTCGGGGGGGAGAAAGGGTGGGCACCGGGTTTAAAGCGGTGTTGGGGAGGGAAGGGCAGGGCACCTACCAGGGCTGGGTTGCTCCTTGTCCTGGGCAGGATCTGGTCATTGCTCTCAGGCTTCTTTCAGTTGCGCTCTGCTCTCCAGAAGGTGCATTTAATCTGCACTAGATTCCCTTGAAGGGTCTTGTGCTGTCAAATCCTCTCTGTCCTGCAGAGCCCCAGGAATGCCTTTTACTCAGGAGTGTTCTCAGAGTGCTTCTGTCTGTGCTCCAGTTCTGTTTGAGCCCTCTAGTCTCTTCAGAAGTCCTTCCTGATGCCTTAGCTCTGCTCTGGAGCTATGTGTCACTTCTCCAGCCCTGGTAGCACCTCTCATTCCCTCTTGCGCGTCCCCTGCTGGGAAATACAGAGCTAGTACTCCCCTGGGGAGCTGCCAATTCCATTTTGCCCACTAACTGCCTTTACCCCCTCCTTTCCCTCACACCTCCTGCCCCCTCCAGCTTTCTCTAGGTGCTATGCAGCTCTATGAGAGCACCTTCCTGAGAAGACCTTGTGTTACAGAAGCAGCCCAGTTCTGGCAATTTAGGTTGATATCCTGGTTTGCCCTGGAGGGAATGCCATCCTGCTAGAGTGGCTGAAGCACATACAGGCTCAAACCTGTTACGGCACCTTGGGATAATGTTCCCTTTGTGGCAATGATCTCCAGACCCTGAACATTGCTGACCCCAAATGCCAGGATGGCAGGAGGAATGTAAATGGACCATAAAGGTAAGTAGCAAGCAGCCTGGAAATGGGAGTTATCTGTTACAAACCAGAGCTACAAAAGAAGGAACCATCTGCTCTTCAGCAAAACCTGGCAGAAGCGTCCCATAATCAGGTGTTCTTGGGAAGTGTCCACTGTAGGGGTAAGGAATATTGCAGTTAGGGGGAGGCAGCACGACCACTGACTCAGTCACCGCTGACTTTGGAAACCCTCTACCTCAAAAGAAGTAGGAGCAGTGTGCATGCAGTCATCTCAGGTATGTGAGAAAAGCTAAGTGATGCTGTAGTAGTTGAATTGCAAAATGCCCTAGAGAGTCAGAATGTGGCAACGGCCTAAATCATGAGTCAACTGAGCTGTTCGAGGTGCTAGCTTTGTGGAATTGTCTTTAACTTAAATGCTACTTTTGCAAGTTCTTCTGATGTGGGAGGATTGATGACCGGGAGGATTGCCCACGCAGGATTTGTTTTTCCAAGGTTGCTCTGTGGCCATGCATAACGTAAAGTCCATGACTACTACTAATCTGAAGTAAGCTATTAAGCACAAAATAGTTTTAGAGAGGAAGAGGCATCATTTGAAGTCATCTTCGGCCAATAATTACATAACAAGAACACGAATCTGGCTGGGTGACTCCGAGTAATTGGGTGTAGCAGGGATTGAGTAAATGGGAATAAGTGAGCCAAGAGGGCACGAATTTCCAGCATAGAAGATATGGAGGTTACTATGCAGTTTAAGTATTAAAATATCAGTCTATGAAGAATTTGTTATCTTTCAGTTTTTCATCAAACAGTTGGATACGACAGATTTCAGTGCGTCAGTGTACAGTTTCTACAAAACTAGGCAGGTGTTTTGTAGCAAAGATCTTTCAGTATGCTAGATGGTGGCTATTTTTTTGGCCTGTAGAGTCTTTCTAGAATCTAAATACTGCTGCACCAGCTGCCACTGACTAGAGGAATGACTGTAGCAGTGGACAGCCCCGTGAAATTCAGATTCTCTTGCTGATTCTCTTCTCCTCTCTCGTGGGAGTACTCATCTGCACAAATAACATACACTCTTTGCTTTCAGAGCCTCTGTTTGTGGCTCGGAAGGCGGATTTTGGGTTCTATAGCTTTAGCCGGCACATGGAGAAAGGACTGATAGCAGTATTTGTGGAGGAGAGAGAACATCAGCAGGACTTGTACAACTTCACTGAGCACATGCGCGTATTCATGCATCTTGTATCTCCCTGCCTTTAGTTTCTTGTGTTTGGTCCAGGCAGAAAGACTGAGTTAGACTTACTACCACTTGCTTTCCAGGTCATACAGAACTCCTGGTGCTTTGTCATAAAGTCGGGATGGTTTCACACCACACATCCCCCTGGGTTCCAACTTTCTGAGATCATGATCCAAGGAGATGAAGATTTGTATCAAAGATCAGTTGTGAGTACAATAGGAAGATAAAGGTAGTCATAATACTTCACCTAATGGCAGCCTGGCCCTTTTTAAAATCATTGCTATCGTATCTTGCTCTGACATAGCAGACTTAAGTTAATCTGGAATTAACTGATATTCCTCTGCTCTGATGTAGAGTACCCATTGACATAAGGAAAAAAAAAAATTGTAGGAAGGAAGTAATGGAAATGGCAGTGACGTGTTTTTTCTAACCTTGCTCCAATCTCATGTTTCAGATATGGAGTATAACTCTGAGCAGGGCTGGGACAGCATTTTGACAGGGCCCTGTGATGTTTTTGCTAAGGTAAATTCGGTTTTCTACATAGGTCTTGCATCAACGAGCACCTGAGAACCTTGCCTGAGGTGAAGCTCGGCTTCTATCTTGGCTTTCCTGTGCAGCAAATGGCCAAACGTGACTACTTGCTGCCACCAAGACTGGAAAACATTGTTTTTACCATGTGCTGTTTTCCTCCTGCTTACAGTGTAGATTCAAACATTTCATTTGTGTTGGGAACTTTGCATAGGAAATCTCTTTGCTTACATACTGTGAGCCAGGGCCTGAACGACAGGCCCGAGTCCAAGTTGACTTACAGATGAATATGACTCTGCTTTTGTAGAAGTACACAAAACTCGCCCGTAGAACTACTTATGCTAACCTGTGCATAGGCTCATAAATTTGTAACTTTTGAAGATTCTCATGCAAGTGTTTTGACCTTGAAGGGAACTTTCCTATCTGAAGCCAGGGCTCTAGACAAGCCCTGGATGATAGGGAAAGTAGGACATACCAGATCTTACCACTCACAAAGAAAATGCGCTTTGCTTTGGCAGGGGATGAAAGTGAATGGGGCACCTTGAGAAGACAAAAGAGGATGCACATTGTCTGCCATTGAGGATGTCCATCAAGGTCTGTTGGTAATCTAGCGTGCTGCCACAGCTAAGTAGGGAGGCAAAGGGTGTTGGGGTGTCATGTGCATGTGGGTGTGCGCATGCGTGTGAGAGGGTCCAGCTACCATTGAGGATGCATTGTAAAGAGTGATGGTGATTCAGAGTACTGCAGACACTCACCTGATAGGCAAAGTGTGTTGGGGCGTCTAGACTGGGCGTGTGCTGCCACTGAGCACAGATCAGAGGCCTCTTGTGCACAAGTGCAGTGTGTTAGGCAGGGGCACATTACAACAGGGACATTACAACACACCAATGTTGTAATGCTAGGGCCTGAACAACAGGCCCAAGTCAGAGTTGACTTACAGCTGCATACGGCTCTGCCTTTGTGAAAGTACACACAACTCGCCTGTAAAACTGCATATGCTGAGTCGCATGTATTTCCAACAGATTGCTTATGCCACCCTGTATGTAGGCTTATAAAATTGTAACTCTTGTAGGTTCTCATGCAAATAATTTTGGCCTTGAAGGAAGCTTTCCCATCTGAAGCTGGGGCTCGGGCCAGGTCCCGTATGATAAGGAAAGTAGGACATACCAGATATTACCCCTAACAAAGGAAAATTAACAAAGGAAAAAGCAAGTTTTGCTGATTTGGTTCTATAAAAGCTGGGCCCTCTTGCCACGACTTTGGAGACCTCACTTATGGGTGGATGCACCATGTAATACCTCCCAGTTGCCAGGCAGGTTCTCCAAATCCTTGCTGCAACAGGGGGCTCCCCAGCGAGTCTGGATGATGCTAATGTATTTAGGTAATTTGTAATGTATCTTTTTCTTAATTGCTATCCTCTTGCTTGTATAGTAACAGTTAAATGCTTTACCTTGCTTGTTTGGTCTGTTTTTAAAACCGAGTGCATAGTAAGGTTATTGTTTTGTTAGATGTATCATTTTATTTCTGTATTATTTGATTTGAATAGCAAAAATGACCATTCTTTCTCTTGGTGTCTGTTTCTTTCTGCTACCCCCCATTGATAGGCAAAAGAGATGTGCGTGTTGGAAAGTGAGGGTATGTGAAAGCGGACAGCTCCAGCCTGTCTGCAGTTTGTGTCGCAGCTTTGTTCTGTCTTGCTCAGGTCCTGCTGTTGCTCTCACTGTGCTACTGGTGTGAGTCCCATTCTGTGCAGTGCTGGCACAGGGAGGCATCTGTTGTCTTTTACTGGCTTTGCTTGCCAGCACCGTGCCAGCAGACGGCAGCTTGCTCTATGTGGCCAGACAAAAGGGGCAGGCTGTTCTCAGTTTCAGACATCTTTGTGACCATTGCTGTGGCCTCGTCGGCCACCACCGCATGCTGCTCTTGTGCTCTCCTGGCCCCCTTTCACAGTTCTACTTCCTGTATTGTCAAGGCCTCAGGCCTTTCTGGCTGCTTCTGTGTTCCTGTTCTGGGCTTCCCTGGCCTCTTTCTGCCCCTGCCAGTGGCCTCTGCTTTTTTCCATAAATGCTGCACAGTTGTGTTTCTGTAGGACTTACTGGCTTTTTACTATATATATACTGTGTCGGATTTGTATCAACCTGTGGTGGTTGCCTGTGGTTCTAGAGGGAATACTGAGGCCATCCACCTCAGAGTCAGGAAGCACTGACACCTATGAGATGATATGCCAAATGACGTTTATTGAAATACACTGCTGATTTTTATAACTTCTGTCAAGGCAGAAGTTGTCTTCTTGGAACCTGATGCACCAATCAGGTTCCGGATATCACTTTTTGCCCTAATATGGTTAAACTCTTGCCCTTTCCGTGACATCGCGAGATCTTCCGTCCGCCATTCCTTATCTCTGTTTGTCACGTGCAATACGTCTTGTTAATATGGCTACAACCCCCACAATATTGTTTTTTTTTTTTTTCTTTTTTTTTAATGCAGCCTATGAGTAATTTTGGTCTATATTTTTGCACTGTTCAGGCGATAGCTTGGTTTTGGAAGCCTTCAGAAGAAGGTACCTACTTCAAACCAGGTAGGTTGGAGATGCAAGCACATCTATATGAAAGACTGGCCCAACCATTAGGATTTGATTTTTGTTTTTAAGCTGTAATAGAGGTGATGGTAGTTGAGTAAAATAATAGCAATAATAATAAAAGATATTCTGAAAACCAGAGCAGTCTCTTTCCTGAACAAAACAGTGCTCATGGTGCTGGTGCCAAAACGCATACATCAAATGAAGACTGTTATGTGCACGTGGTCAATGGGCTGACTCTGTGGCTGTGCACAAGGAGCTCCTCTGCCAGCCCTTTACTTTATGACCCTTGCGTGCAGGGAGGTTGTACAGTGTCAGCACAGAGTTGGGTGCATGTGCGGAGCACCTTGGTAAAGCAGGTGCACATGCATGCTGCCTTCCCTTGCCCTCGTGCTGCTGTCATGTGTCCGCTAAGTGGTACCACAGATGAATGATGCAGGTGAGCCCTGTGTTCCCACCATGGACTGCCGCATTCATATGTGCACACAAAGCATTTTGATGGCTATCCAAGACTGGGGACATCATTGCAGATTCTAGAAGGTGCAAGCATGGCCTGGACAGGAACACTTTTCTTGCAGTCCCTTTCAAAGAAGCTGCTTGCTTCCAGGTAAGTCCAGGTAAGGATGGAGGATATGTACATACCTATATATAACTGGAGGTTTCTATTCTTTAAGCTTGAATAACTGTTTGACTACAGTTACTGTTGGCAGAGGGGAAAAAAATCAAGTCCCGCCATTCTGGAAAGAGAGCGATCCCCTTCTGTGGAGGAGTTTCTGGAGGAAAGAGGCTGCAAGCTGGTTGTGAACAATCCCTGCTATGAAGCTGTGGACTGAGTGAGGAATCACTGGAGATTGGGGGAGGGGAAAAAAGTCCAGTTTGCAATGGAATAAACGGCCACCTCCCGGACATGAGAGGCACGCCTTACTACTTGAAGGGCTGTCAACCTGAGGATGACACTCGTGATGGTGACCAATGATCGAGGTCCATGGATCGTAGGATATGACATAACAACCAATCATGAACTAAGTTTGTCTTTGAATTGCACTTAAATGCATGCTATTCAGGCTCAATAAATGAGATTGATGATAACTCACATTGAGTGGATTCTTGACTCTGGCCATCTCCTCTGGCACCCTTCAACATGTCAGTACAGAGGAACTGCTGTTGAAAGGGCAGTGTGTGTGTTGTGCAGCACTCCCTCGTGTACCTAAAAATCAATACTACAAAAGCAAAGCTGCATATGCATGTGCAAATCACTCTGCTCACTGCTGCCCTTGGCCATCAGGGTAGCCGTACCAAAAAGGTAAGGGGAGGCACGAGCGCTGAGTGCTCCCCCGTGCTCGCTGCTTTGCTTGGTGATCAGAGAAGCAGAAGCGTGGCCATGAGTCCTGGCTCCACCCCCATTTTCCAGCAGTTCAGCAGTGTCAACACGTCACCGTCAGCTGCTACTCTCCGACACTTCGGTAATCTTGAAGAGACCTTCAGAGACCTTCAAGATCGTCAAGTCCAACCGTAAGCCCTTCAACACCATGCTGCTTAATCTAAGTGCTTCATCTACATGGTTCTTGAAGGCTGTCGGGGACGGTGGCTCCATCACTTGCCTGGGCAGCCTATTCCAATGCTTTGACTACTCTATTCATGTAGTGCTATTACCTAATATCTAATCTGAATCTCCCCTGGCACTCCTTGAGGCCCCTGCCGGTGTTGCCTGCTTTCTCACTCCACTTCCCTGTCCTCTGCTTGGTCCCCTCTTGGTGGTGCCTCCATGGTGGCTGTGGTCCTGTCTTGCTTGTCACCTCTGTGGCAGCTGTATTCTCTTTGCGAGGTGCTTGTGTGGCTCCAGACAGGGGCATGGAGGAGAGATATGGTGAGGGGATCATGTTCCTACAGCTGGTCATGGGCCTTGGGCTTGTCCTGCTGGCAGAGCCATTGCTGCGTGAAAGTGGCTGTGCGGGGCTCAGATTGGCAAGGGCTCAGTGCTGGCTCTGCCCGTGCCTGGGCTGACCTGCCCTTTTTCTGTATGTCCCTTTAGGGGTCTCATTCCCACCCAGAGCTTGCTGAGGGGATCACTCACTGTTGCCAAGGCAGGGAGGAACGAGGCAGAAAGTGGCCTCGATGCTCAGTGTCCATGAGATGGGTGACCTCCTGCTATGACAGACACAGTTGAGAGCCGCAGTGAGCACTGAGGAAGCTGTAGAGCTTGAGACTGAACCAGATAAGGTTCTGTCTCCCTCCTATTTGCTTTCATCCCGCCACAGCAAAGATGAGTTGATGGTTTCTCTTGGTGAAGGATGTTGGTAGGTTGGTGTATGGGGCACATGTGATTATTCGTCTCTTAAAAGAAAACTAAATGCTACTAAAGGACCTAAAAGAAGAACTCCCGCTACTTTAAATTAGCCCCTTTAATTAGCGGTAATAAGCAGAAGGGACTAGAGAGGGTCCCTTTACCTGGCAGGTAAGAGTGGGGCTGCAGGTCAAATTTAACTAAGCCACTGTACTCTGTGAAGATATCAATAGTTAGGCCAGTCACCCTGAAAAAGCATGGGAGCAGCAGTCCAAAAACCTGACCCTTCATTTTGGTTGACCTGGCAGGGTAGCTCACTGAGAAGACAGTCTCAAAGAGAAGCACCTGGGATTTTTGCAATCCAGTCCTACCTTCTGGTCAGTGTTGCCTGTCCCTGCACACCTGCCTGGTGGGAATATTAGAGGTGCTGCATCAAAAAGGTGAGGACTTGGAAAGAGGTGGACAACGCAAGTGCTGTTCTTTTTGTTCTCTCCCTGAATCTTCCTCCCTCCGTAAACATAACTCTTAATTCTTTATTTCTCCATAGTAATTAATTTTTGTGCTCCTCATTTCTCCCCTTGTAATAACTCTTTTTTTATGCTCTGCAATTATTCCTGCTCATGCACTCCCCCTTTCTTTCTCCACCATATTTCTTGGTATGCTCCCTGTAATAACTATTGCACTCCCTGCAGTAATTCCTCCTGCTTCCCTCCCTCCGCAATAATTCTTCCACACTCCAACGTTCTCTGTCTGTAATAATTCTTTCTCGCTGTCCACAATACTTACTCTGCGTGTCCTGTAAAAGTTTTCATGTGCTCCGCAATGATTCCTCCTCACTCCCCGCTTTTTTCACCATAATAAGTCTTCCCTGCTCTCTGTAATAAATCCTCCACTCCATATGGGGAGAAGTCCCTTTCTTCTCCCCATAAGAATTCATTTCTGTGCTCTGTAGAAATTTGTTTCCACTTCCTCTATCTCTCACCATGACCATTTGTCTTCTCTCTCCGCAGTAATCCTTTCCCATTATAAGTGATTCTCATTTTTTGTCTCTCTTTGTTCCTCAAGAACTCTTTTGTGCCCCTATTTCTCTCTCTGTAGTGATTCTTTCCCTTTCTCTGTAGCAATCCTCCTGTACTCCTCCTTTCTGTCTTGGTAATGCCACTTTCCTGCATTCCATAATTATTCCTTCTTGTACTCTCTGCAATAATTATTCTTCCGTGCTCCTTCTTTCTCTGTAATAAATCTTTTGTGTTCTGTAACAATTCCTCCTCTCTCTCTGCAGTAATTCCTCCTCACACTCTCTGTAACTGTTCTTTTACACTCCCCCTTTCTTTCTCTCTCTCTGCAAGAGTTCTTCCTCACGTGCTCCACAGTAGTTTTTCCACACTATCTCTCCTAAAACAATTCTTTCTTTTTGTGTAGTATTTTTTCTCTCTATCTAGCTTTTCATTTTCTTTCTCCACAGTAATTCTTCCCTCATGCCTTTACAACTGATTTTCATTCTCTGTAAAAGTTCCCTTTCCCACTCTGTAAGAATTCTCTTTTTTCTCCACATGACGATTCTCTTTCTTTCTTGGTCCATAATAACTCTTTCCCACCCCTCTTTTCTCACTCTCCATAGTAATTCATATTCTCTTTTGTAGTAATTATTTATTGCTTTCCACAATAATTCTTTGTCTCTCGGTAACAATTGTTTCCATTCAATTCCGATCCGTAACAATTCTGTTGTGCTCTCCATAATAATGCTTATGGGCTCTCCTTAATAATTTTTTGTGCTTCTCTTTTTTCTCCTGCCAATAATTCCTTTTCTGTCTCTGGAACAATTCTGCTTGCAGTTATAATTGATTCTTGCTCTCTGTTCCTACTCACACGCTCCATAATAATTCTTCTGCACTCCTCCTTTCTCTAACTGTATTAATTCCCCCTTTTGCTGCAAAAATTCCACTTTGGGCTGCCCCTTTATCTCTTGGGAATAATTATTCCTCGTGCTCTCCATAATAATTCTTCTGTGCTGTACGTAATCATTCTTTTGCACTCTCTCTTACTCTGTAATAATTCTACACACTCTGCAACAATTCTTCCATGCTCCCCCTTTGTCTCCGTAACAACTCATTTTTGCTCTCCGCAGTAATTGACCTGCACACTGTTTTAATTGATTCCTTTCCCATGAGGATTTTTTTTTCCTATTCTCCCAATAATTCTCTTTTACTCAAGATACTACTTATCTTTTATGCTCTTAATTATTCCCTTCCTCTTCAGCTAATTCTTATTTTTTGCTCCTGCTAAAAATTCTTTTGCTATTTCCCTCATAATTGTTTTGGTTTCCAGCTAATAAATCTCTTCCTCTCCTGCCAATATTTGTATTAATATTTTGCCAATAATTCTTTCATGCCAAGTAAAAATTGCCTTTTATTCCCCTAATTAATCTCTCACTCTCCTGCTACCTCTTCCTCTCCTACTAATTGCTTTATTCCTACTCTCCCAATAACTCGCTTTCACTTTGAGTAGTAATTCTCTTTATTCCCTTATTTCCCCCTTCACTGCAGGTTATAGTTCTCATTTTATTGCATTAGTGTTTCCTTCCTTTCCAGCTAATCCTGGTATTCTACCACTGCTAAAAATTATCTTCCTCCCGCCCTCATATTCTCTAGGCTTCCCACTACTAAATCTTCTCCTCTCACACCAATAAGTTTATTGCTATTCTCCCAATAAATTTTTCTCAATCCAGGAAATATTCCCCTTTTTATTCCCTTAATTATTCCCATCTTCTCCAGCTAACCTTTGCATTCTACTCCTTCCAAAAGTTATCTTCCTATTTCCGTGGTAATTTTCTTGGTTGCCTGATAATAAATATCTTCCTGTCCCACCAATATTTATATTCCTATTTTCTGAATAATTCTTTCACACCAAGTAAAAATTCTCTTTTCTTTTCCCCTACTAAATCTCTTCCTCTACTGCTCATAAATCTCTTCTTCTCCCACTTATAATTTTATTCCTATTCTCCCAATTAATCACACCCATGCCAATTCAGAATTCTCCTTTTATTCCCCTACTTAATCTCTTCCACTTCCTTCTCTTCTACTCCTGCTAATATTTATTGTCGGATTTCCCTCATAATGCTCCTAGTCTCCTGCTAATAAATTTGTTCCTCTGCTTGTAAAACTTTTAGTGCTATTTTCCCAAACATTCTGTTTCACTCCTGGTAATAGTTCTCTTTTTATTCCCCTAATTATTGCCTTCCTATTCAGCTAATACTTCTATTCTTCTACTGCTAAAAATTATCTTCCAGTTTCCCTCATAATGCTTTTGGTTGCCTGCTAATAAATCTCTTCTTCTCCAGCTAATAAATTTATTCTTCTTCCACAAATAATTTTCTTTACCTGCAGGTAATAATTCTCTTTTTATTCCGCTGCTAGTGCAAATATTCTGCCGCTAATAAATATTCTCTGCTGCTAAAAAATCTCTTTGGGTCATGCAAATAATTTTCTTCATATTCTCCCAATAAATCTTTTGCCTGCCAAATAATAATTCCCTTTATACTCCGCTAGTAATACTCTGCCTCTCCGTTGCTCTCCTACTAAATTTCTCTTCCTATTTACCTCCTAATTCTCTGGGTCTCTTGTTAATGTATCTCTTCCTTTCCCACTAAGAATTTTCTTCCTATTCTCCCAATAATTTTCTTTCACTCCACATACTACTTCTCTTTTTATTTCTTTAATTTTTCCATTGCTCTCCAGCTAATTCTTGTTTTCCGCTCCTGGTGAAAATACTCTTCGTATTTCCTTAATAACTCTCTGGGTTGCCCAGTAATCAATCTCTTCTTCTCTGGCCAATAAATTTATTCTTCTCTCGCAAACAATTCTTGCAGGCAATAATTCTCTTAGTCCTCTACCAATGGTCCTCTGCTGTCACTAATAAATCTCCTCTTCTGCTGCTCATAAATCTCTTTGGCTTGCGCAAATAATTTCATTCTTATCATCCCAATAAATCTTATGTATGCCAGATAATAATTCTCCCTATATGCCTCTATAAAAACTGTTCCTCTAGGGCTAATACTTCTTTTCTTCTCTTGCTATTGGTTCTCTTCCCATTTCCCTCCTAATTCTCTGGGTTTCTTGCTTATGAATCTCCTCCCTTCCCACTAAAATTTTATTCCTATTTTCCTAATAATTCTTTCATGCCAGTTCAGAATTCTCTTTTTATTCCCCTACTTAATCTCTTCCACTCTGACTAATACTTCTCTTCTACTCCTGGTAATAATTATTGTCGGATTTCCCTCATAATGCCCCTGGTCTCCCGTTAATACATCTGTTCCTCTGCCACTAAATCTTTTAGTGCTCTTTTCCCAAACATTCTGTTTCACTCCTGGTAATAGTTCTCTTTTTTTTTTTCCCTCTGAATTATTTCATTCCTCCGCAGCTAATACTTCTATTCTACTCTGGCTAAAAATTCTCTTCCAATTTCCTTCATAATGCTTTTGGTTACCTGCTAATAAGTCTCTTCCTCCCCAGCCAATAGATTTATTCTTCTTCCACAAATAATTCTCTTTCCCTGCAGGTAATTCTCTTTTTATTCCGCTGCTAATGAAAATATTCTGCCACTAATAAATCCTCTTCTCTACCACTAACAAATTTCTTCGGCTTGCGCAAATATTTTCATTCCTATTCTCCCAATAAATCTTTTGTCTGCCAAATAATAATTCACTTTATACGCTGCTACTAATACCTTGCCTCCTTGTTCTTCTCCTGCTAAAAATTCTCTTCCTATTTCCCTCATAATTCTCTCAGTTTCTTGCTAATAAATCGCTTCCTTTCCCATAAGACTCTTCTTCCCAATCTCTCAATTTTCTTTCACTCCAGGTACTACTTCTCTTTTTATTCCCTTCATCTTTCCATTGCTCTCCAGCTAATTTTTATTTCTGCTCCTGGTAAAAATTCCTTATTTCCCTCATAACTCTCTTGGTTTCCCGCTAATAAATCTCTTCCTCTCCAGCCAATAAATTTCTTCTTCTTCCACAAATAATTCTCTTTCACTCCAGGCGATAAATATCTTTTTATTCCATTGCTAATGCTCGTATTCTGCCACTAATAAATCTTCTTCTCTGCCCCTCATAAATCTCGTTGTCTCCCACAAATATTTTGATTCCTATTCTCCCAATAAATCTTTTACATGACAAATAATAATTCTCTTTATACACCGCTAATAGTACCCTGCCTTCCCATTCTACTCTACTAAAAATTCTCTTCCTATTTCATTCATAATTAATCTTTTCCTTTCCCACTAAGAACTTTATTCCCCTTTTCCCAATAATTCTCTTTCATGCCAGGTAAAAATTCTCATTTTATTCCCCTAATAAATCTCTTCCTCTGATGCTTGTAAATCTTTCTCTCACACTTATAATTGTATTCTTATTCTCCCAATTAATGACACACACGCCAGATCAGAATTGTCTTTTTATTCCCCTAATAAATCTCTTTCGCTCTAACTAATCCTTCTCTTCTACTCATGCTAATATTTATGCTTAGATTTCCCTCATAAGGCTCCCTGTCTCCAAATAATACATCTGTTCCTCTGCCACTAAAACTTTTAGTGCTCTTTTCCAAAATATTCTGTTTCACTCCTGGTAATAGTTCTCTTTTATTCCCCTAATTATTGCCTTCCTCTCCAGCTAATACTTCTTCTACTGCTAAAAATTCTCTTCCAATTTCCCTCATAATTCTCTAGGTTGCCTGCTAATAAATCTCTTCCTCTCCAGCCAATAGATTTATTCCTCTTCCGCAAATAATTCTCTTGCACTGCAAGCAAAAATTCTCTTCTTAGTCCTCTACCAATGGTCCTCTGCTGCCACTAATAAATCTCCTCCTCTGCTGCTCATAAATCTCTTTGGCTGAAGCAAATAATTTAATTCCTATCCTCCCAATAAATCTTTTGCATGCCAGATAAGTATTATCCCTATAGGCCTCTATAAATACTGTTCCTCTAGGAATTTATTCTTCTTCGACAAATCATTTTCTTTCCCTGCAGGTAATAATTCTCTTTTTATTCCGCTGCTAATGCTCATGCTTCTGCTGCCAGTCAATCTCCTCACTGACTGCCGAGAAATGTCTTCATCTCATGCAAATAATTTTCTTCCTATTCTCCCAATAAATATTTTCACGCCAAGTAATAATTCTCTTCATATGCTGCTATTACCCTGCCCCTGCATTCTTCTCCTACTAAAAATTCTATTGCTATTTCTGTCATAATTCTCTGGGTCTCTCGCTAATTAATCTTTTCCTTTCCGACTAAGAATTTTCTTTCTATTCTCCCAATAATTCTTTTTCATTCCAGGTCCTACTTCTCTTTTTATTCCCTTAATTTTTTCCATTGCTCTCCTGCTAATACTTGTTCTCCACTCTTAGTAAAATTTCTCTTCCAGTTTCCCTCAGAATTCTCTGGGTCTCTCACTAATGAATCTCTTCCTTTCCCACTAAGAATTTTATTCCTATTCTCCCCATAGTACTCTTTCACTCCTGGCAATAGTACTTTTATTATTCTCTGAATTATTCCTTTCCTCTCCTGCTAATACTTGTTCTCCATTCATACTAAAAGTTCTTTTCCTATTTCCAGCATAATTCTCTGGGACTGTGGCTAAAGAATCTCTTCCTTTCCCACTAAGAATTTTATTCCTATTCTCCCAGTAATTCAGGTAAACATTCTCTTTTTATTCCCCTAATAAATCTCTTCCTCTCACTTATAATTTTATTCCTATTCTTGCAATTAGTCACACCCACGCCAATTGAGAATTCTCTTTTTATTCCCCTAATAAATCTCTTCTACTCTGACTAATCCTTCTCTTCTACTCCTGCTAATACTTATGGTCAGATTTCCCTCATAATGCTCCCAGTCTCCCTCTAATACAACTGTTCCTCTGCCGCTAAAACTTTTACTGCTATATTCCAAAATATTCTGTTTCACTCCTGGTAACAGTTCTCTTCCCGAATTATTGCGTTCCTCTCCAGTTAACACTTGCATTCTACTCCCGTTAAGAATTCTCTTCCAATTTCCCTCAAAATTCTCTAGGTTACTCTCTAATAAATCTCTTCCTCTCCCACCAATACATTTATTTCTCTTCCACAAACAAGTCTCTTTCCCTGCAGGTAATTCTCTTTTTATTCCCCTCCTAAGGTTCATCTTCTGCCACTAATAAATCTCCTCATCAGCGAATTCTCTAATAAATCTCCCCATCAGTGAAGCGGAGAATTCATGTCCTCTTCTCCCAGTAATACTTCCCTTCTATTCCAACTAATTCTCTATATTTCCCACTATCATTCTCTTGTTCTTCTGTAAGGAATTCTCTTCCTCACCCCCTTATACTTTTCTTCCTAGCCCACTAAGAATTCTCTTTGATCCTGCCTATAATTCTCCTCTTATTACACATTTTTTTCTATTTTCCTTAATAATTCTCTTCTTATTCCATTAATAACTTACTCCTGTTCCACTGATAATTCTCTTCCTATTACTCTCATAATTCTCTTCCTATTCTGCAAATAATTCTCTTCCTCTCAGGCTAATAATTCTCTACCTCCCACACTATCATTCTCTTCCTCTTCCATTAAGACTTCTCTTCCTCTCCCACTAATACTTCCACTTCCTTGCAGTAATAATTTTATTCTCATTTTCCCTCTGATTTTCTTTCTCTTGAGCTTATATTTTCTTTTCCCTTCCCACAAAGAATGTTACTACCATTCCTCTAATAAATCTCTTCGTCTCCTGCTAATAACTTTATTCCTATTCTCACAATATTTACCTTTTAGTCCCGTTAAAAATTCTCTTTTTATTCCCCTAGTAACTGTCATCTTCTCTGGTTAATTTTTCTCTTCCTCAATAATATTTCTCTAATTCTAGCTAATAATTCTCTGTTTTTCCCACAGAAAATTCTTTTGCTCTTCTCCTAAAAATTCTCTTTTGCTCTGGCTTTTCTTCCTATTCCAATAATAATTTTCTTATTCTTCCTTATTCTTCCTCCTATTTCCCTAATAACTCCCTTCCTATTCCTCTCACAATTCACTTCCTATTCCCTTAAACATTCCCTTTCTCTCCTGCTAATAATTCTCTGACTATTCCCCTCACCATTTTCTTCCTGTTCCGCTAATAATTCTCTGGCTATTCCCCTAGACTAGTACTTCTCCTCTCTGGCTCATACTTCTCTTCCTCCCCGCTAATAATTCTCTACTTTGCCCACAATAATTATCTTCCTCTTCCCTTAAGAATTCTCTTTCTCTCCCGCTAAAAACTCCTTTTCTATTCCCCTACATATTCTTTTCCTCTCATGCTAAGAATTTTATTACCATTTCCCTAATACTTGTCTTCCTCTCAGGCTAACAAATCTCATCTTCTCCCAGTAATACTTTTATTCCTCTTCTCCCAACACTTAGCTTTTACTCTAGTTAAAAATTCTCTGTTTATTCCCCTAATAATTCTCTTCCTTTCTGGCTACATCTTCTCCTCTTTGCTCACTAATGCTTCTCTTCTTTCTCTAAAATAATCTCTACATGTCCCACAACAATTCTCTCCCTTTTCTGTTAAGAATTATCTTCCTCTACCACTATCACTTCTCTTTCCCTCCTGCTAATAATTTCATTCTTTTTCTTCTCATAATTTCATTTCTCCGAGCTAATAATTCTCTTTTTATAGTACTAAAAAATTGTTTTCTCTACCGTTAAAAACTCCCTTTCTATTCCTGTAAATATTCTCTTCCTCTCCCTTTAATAATATTATTACCCTTTTCCTAATACTCGTCTTTCTCTCCCGCTAACCATTTTATTCTTATTTCCCAGTAATTATCTTTTACTCCAGTTAATAATTCTTTTTACTCCCCCAATAATTCTGTTCCTTTATGGCTAATTCTTCTCTTCTACTCCTAATACTTCTCTTATTCAGCTTGCAAATCCTTCTCTCCTTCTCCCCATATTACTTCTCTATCTTTCCCCCTATCATTCTCTTCTTTTAAGAATTTGCTTCCTCTCCTGCTAATACTTCTTTCTCTGCCCCTAAAAATTTTATTCTTATTCTCCTCATAATTTTCTTTTTCTTACAGTAATAATTCTTTTTATAACCCTAAAAAAAAAAATCTTTTTCTCCTGCTAAAAATATCTTTCTCTACCGCTAAAATTTCCCTTTCTATCCCACTAAATATTCTTCTCCTCTCCCACTAAGAATTCCCTTCCTATTTCCTAATACTTCTCTGTCTTCACTAATAATTATCTTCCTATTCCCCTAATAATTATCTTCTGAGCAATTAATTTTCTCTCTGTTCCCCTTATACTTCTCTTTATCTGCAACTAGTACTTTTAATCCTATTCCCCTAAGAATTCTCCTCTTCTACTGGTAATATTTCTTTCTTTTCCTGCTTATTATTGTCTTTCTCTCTGCTAATAATTTCATTCCTATTCCCCTAATAATTGTTTCTCTCCCACAAATAATTTTTTTCTTTCCCGCTAATACTTTCTTTCCCTCACGTTAATATTTCTATAGCTATTCCCCTAAAAATATTCTTCCTCTACTCCTAGTATTCCTCTTCCGCTCCTGCTAAGAGTTCCCTTTCTCTCCCTCTGACAATTCTTCTCCTATTCCCTTAATAATTGTTCTTATCTTGCACTAATAATTCACATTCCCTCCAACTAATAATTCCTTTTCTATTTCCCTATAAATTCTCCTTCTGGCTCATACTTCTCTTTCTCACCTGCTAATAATTCTCTTCCTACATCTGTAATACTTCTATTCCTATTCCCCTAATAATTCTATAGCTATTAATTCCCTTTATCCCCAGTCAATATTTCCCTTTCTCTCCCACCAGTTATTCCCTTTCTTGACCCTTATTATTTCATCTTCTCTGCTTCCGTTAATTATCTTCCTCTACAGCTAATTAATCCCTTTTTTGCCGCTAATAATTCCATTTCCATTCCCCTAATAATTCTTTTTCTCTTGTTAGCAATTCCCCTCCTCTTGTACAAATGATTCTCTTCCTATTCCACTAATAAATGTTTTTCTATGTGCTAATAATTTTCTTTCTCGCTAACAATTCTCTTTCTCTTCCTCCAAAATTTCTCTTCCTCTTCTGCTACGAATTCCATTCCTATTCCCTTAATACTTTTTCCCCCTCTTTTATGCATAATTCTATTCCTATTTCCCTAATAATTTTCTCTCCCGATAATTCTTTCTCTCCTCCCGCTAATTATCTTTTTAACCTGCTCATATATCTTCCATACCTCTTAAACTTCTCTGCTTGTATTCTGTTTCTCTCCTGCAAATATTTCCCTTTCTTTCCCATTAATTATTCACCTTCTCTCCCATCAGAGATTCTTTCTCTTACGCTAATACTTTCATTCCTATTCTACTAGGAGTTTGCTTGCCCTCCTGCTGCTAATGTCTTTCTCTCTCTCTCCTGCTAACAACACTGTATCTATTCCCATAAACATACTATTTCTCTCCTGCTAATATATCTTCTCCTCTCCCAATAATACTTCTTTTCCTCTACCACCAATATTTCCCTTTCTCCTCTCCTATTTTCTTCCTCTTTAACCAATAATGCCATGAAATTCTTCACCATTCTCTCCCACTAATTCTTCACCCTTCTTTCTCGCCAAGAATTCCCTTCCTCTCCTGCCAAGAATTTTATTCCTTTTCCCTTAATAATTCCCTTTCTCTCCTGCCAATAATTTTATTCCTATTCCCCCAACAATTATCTTCCTCCCTGGTAATATTGCCCTTTCTCTCCTCGAAATTATTCCTTTTCTCAGCTCCTATAAATTCTCTTTCTCTCATGCAAATATTTCTCTCTCTCTCTCCAGGCCTATTAATTATCGTCCTCTCTCACTAATCTCTTTCTGTCCTGTTAAAAATTTACTTGTCTTGGTAATCATTCTCTTCCTCTCCCACTAATACTTGTCCTACTCTTCCTGTAAAATAAGATTTCTATCCCACTAATAATTCTCTCTCACTAATAATCCTATTCCTATTCTCCTCATTCTCCTTCTGTCCCACTAATAACTTTTGCCCAGATAAAATCTTTTTCTATTCCCTGAAAAATCTCTTCCTCTCCCACTAATATTTCACTTCCACTCCTGACAATACTTCTCTTTGTCTGCTCCTATTATCTTCCTCCCCTGCTAACAACTCCCTTCCTCCCTCATTAACAATTTTTTTCTATTCCCCTAATAATCATCTGCATCTCCCACAATTTAATTTTCTCTTCCCATAATAATTCTCTTCCTGTTCCCCTAATGCTTCCTCCCTTCCTCTCCCAGCAATCATCCAATTTCTTTCCCTGTTCATATTCATTATCTTCCTCTCCTCCTTATTATTCCTTTTCTCCCTCACTAGTAGTTCTTCTCTCCACCTACAAATTCTCTTCCTCTCCTGCCAATAATTCCTTTTCTTGACCCCTAATATATTTGTCTTTCTCTGTTCCTATTATCTTGTTGTCCGCTAATAATTCCCTCTCTCCTGCTAATAATGCTATTCATGTATCTGTTCCCTTAATAATTTCCTCTCCAGCTAATAATTTTCTTCCTCTCATGCTCATAAGTTTCTATTTCACTAAAATTTCTCTCGTCTCTTTCTCCTCTCTAATAATTCGCTATTTGACATAAAAATCTCTTCCTCTTCACACAATAAATATTTCTCTCACGCTAATCATTCTTCTTCTCTTTCTCTAAAAATTGCATCTTTATCCCACCACAGAATCTCTTACTCTACTCCTAATTATTTTATGTTACTTTCGGTAATGATTCTTCTTCTTGTCCCTTCCCAATTCTTTCTTGCCTCCTCATAATTCTCTGTCACACAAATATTTTTTCTTGCCCACAATAACTCTCTTTTCCTCCTGCTAATAGCATTTTCCTTGACCCTGAATAATTCTCTTTCTTTGCCTGTAATTCATCTTGTTCTCTCCAGCTTATAAATCTGTCTTGTGCCAAATAGTTCTCCTGTTCTCCTGCTAATAGTTCTTTTTCTCCCCGCACACTACTTCTCTTTATCTCCTCCTATTCATTATCTTTCTCTTCCACTCATAATGCTCTTCCTCTCCTGCTAATATTTTTTATTCCCCCACTAATAACTCTCTTATTCTCCTGCTAATAACATTTCTTGATGTCTACTTTTTTTTTTTTTTTTTTTTTTCATCCCCAGGTCAATCTCTTTCTCATTTGCTAACAGTTCTTGCTTTTCGCTCCCTAATGGTTCCCTTTCCCTGTAGCTACAAATTTGATTCCTCATCCCCTATTATAACCTATATAATTTATTCTCTTGGACAATCATTTGCTTTTTCTCATGTTAAAGATTCTCTTTTTCTTGACCACTAAGAACTTTTCCTTGCCCTCTAATATTTCCCTTTCTGTCCCCCTAATAATTCTCCTTCTCTCCCAGGTAGAATTCTCTTTTTTACACCCCCCAATCCTTCTTTTTCTTACTTACCAATAATTCCTTGTTTCTCTGTGTAACATCTCTTGCCCACTAACAATTTTCTCTTTCCACTTAATAATTCTCTCTCCCCCACTAATAATTCTTTCTCTCCTCACTAATAATTCTTTTTCTCCTTCTGAATAACTCTTCCTCTCTCCTCCAAATAATTTTTTTCTTCTGCCAATAGCTCTCTTTCCTCCCACATAGTTCTGTTTCTTCATTGCTCGAGCTTCTCTGTTTTTGACCTCAATAATTCTCTTTTTCTCCCTCAAGGAAAACTATTTTAATGCACAGTATAATGGAAGGTAGCATAAAAAGAATTTTAATAACAGATCTCTTAAAATTCCAAATATAGGATATGAAGTCACAATAGTCACATCAAAGATTTGTTTCATCACCAAGGTATTCTTCTTTTCCATTCCATACCTAGGGAATGAAAAGCCTTCTTCCTGCCCATCTGTGTGCATTTATCGCTTGGATTAGCGGGACCCTAAATTAGCAGGGCCCCTCCCTTTGCAAGGGCTGCTGGGTAGGGCAGTGGCTGGGGTAGGGGTACATAAATGCAGACCCCAGGCTTGAGTAGCTTATTCTGCTCTTACTTTCTTGTGGGAGTACAGGGGTTGAAGGTTTATGGTGAATAGCAGGAATTGAGGATTTTAAATTCTTCAGGAAAGTTTATCCTTGCTTTTGGAGAAGAAAGGATATCTTGTACAATGAGATTGTTGAAGGACATAATATGGAACTGTGGGGTAATAGGAGTGTGGGAGTGTTGGTTGGTTGGTTTGGTTTCTGTGTGTGTGTTTTTGTTCTTTTTCTTTTTTTTTTTTTTTCTCTTTCGTAGGTTTAAAGCTTTAGTTTGGGATCCTTAGCGGTCAGAGTCTCTACTTTTATTCTTTGTAAGCATTAGTTTTCACTTTCTCACACTTTGATTTGGCTAGTGATGAAGGCAAACAGTGTCACTGAAGAAAACTTGGAGGAGATGTAGATGCCTTTGAGAATTTGCATTATGACTCAATAGTGATCCAGAGCCTTATAAAGTTAAGTAGAATGGCAAAGGACTTGGGCACATCTTGCTTTTGTGAATTTGCATTGACATGGATTACAGGGCCATGGACTCTTTTGTATGAGTGCTGCACATCCCTTGGATACAGTGGGGTGCATCTGTCAGGAGCAAAGGATCATTATGGTGGGCAGGTCTGGCTTGTGTCTGTGTATTCACATAGTCTACAGTCTATTGTGTAGCTGTTTTTTCTTCCTGTTGTGTCTTGATGTTGTTGGGATTTTCTTTACCTATAGTTGTTGGAAGGAGAGTGTTGTAGTCTGTATGCTTCTTTGATTCTTTTTCCTTTGTGTCCACAGGTGTCAGGTAATGTGGAGAGTGGTACCTCAAGTTCCAGAGGGGCAAGGTGAGTGTCAGCCCATGGAAGGAAGCCTGCCCTAGGGTTTGGGGGCTCATTATGCCACTGCTTTCCCCCTTGCCAGTTTTCTTTCTCCTTTTACAGGCACTGCAGTAGGCCTAGCAATTGTGGAATGTAGGCCAACATTCCGGAAGGGCTAGCAGAAGAGGTCAAGATATTGTAATGAGATATTGTTGCAGATGAGTTGTGATTTTTGAAATCCTCTCCAGGTATGCTCCCCCCTTGATTTGTATAGGCTTTCTTGGGCATCGCAGAGAGCCGAAGCTGTGTGGGCAGAAGGAGCCTGAGCAGGTGAGAAGGGGCACCTGTGTGTGTGTCTTATTCCTTTTGTGTGGTGGTGGGTAGCCAGACTCCCTTTTGGTCACTCGTTTTTCGTCTGCTTTTTCAGGTGCCACATTTGCCTTTTGTGTTCACAGCTGAGGATTTGAGGTGAGGCAGTCTGACTGAATAGAATGGTGTGTCAGTAGATTTAGAAGTAGTCATCCCTGCCTAACAGATGAATCACTTGGTACTTTTGTTTATTGTAGGTGTCAAGAGTGTCATCAGTCCCATTCCCAGATCACACATCTGGCACAGTGTAGGCAAGCACAGCAACAGCGGAGGATGTTTTTGTGCATGAGCTGGGAGCTGACGGTCCCCAGCCTGATGACTTGTGCTCCGCTTCCACGGTGCATGGAGGTGAACGGCGCGTTCAAAATAAGATCGAAGAAGATGTATCTACCAATTGAGGACAGCTCCTCAAGTCCTGCGGTGACACAGAGCCCTGTGAAAGGTAAGTGGGGGTGTTAGACCATCTCAAGGCCGCGTGTGTGCATGTCTATGTTTGCTGCCAGACCGTCTAGTACAGATACTTCTTTTGAATCAGTGATGTGAGAGGCTGGTATTTTGAGCATTTCCCAGGAGAAAGTGTTGGTTGGCTAGGCACGCAGCTCCAACCTGTGTCTCTGTGGTATATATTGTAGCTCCGTGCTGTTTTGCTCAGCTCTTGATGTCCTTTGTTTTTTTGAGTTCCAGGGTCATTCTCTCCTTCCAACTCTAGGTCATGACCATCTGTAGACATTCATCTTCACCATGATCTTTGAAGCATTATGGCCCACATTTTCGTCTTCGAAGGCCAGTCTTCTATTGTGCTGTCCCAGCACCTTTTCAGGGTTGTCTTCCCTGCATTATCACAGCATCAGATCTTTCTGACCAGCCTCCATCATCTCCAGCTTTGCTGGCCCCTTTCTGATGTGGATGCTGGCAATCAACTTCGATCTGGGTTTGTGCCTCATGTTGGGGCCGCACGGTTGTGATGTCGCAGGACTTTCCTAGTCCTCAGAATCTTCCTTGCAATTCTTCTATGTGTAGGGCTTGTCTATGTTTGTCCAATGATGTCTGCGTGCGTGGCTGTCTGTGGGGCTGGAGCTGCCTCGCCCATGGGAGTTGGCTGTAGTAGCACATGGAGATCAGTAGTGATGACCCGGAGCAACAATCAGTCAGCCTGTGTGTAATCCACTTAATGGATATATGTATTTTGAAGGAGGTCAGGCTAGTAGGCATTTAGTTTGCTTTTGAGATGCAGAGCAGTGTTCCCAGGGTTCCTGAAAGAGCTGGAGTAAGAAAATGTCCTGGCCTGAAGAGATGGTCAACAGGAGAGTTGTTGAAAGCAGAATGCTTAAGTCCATGGGCTTTCTTGATGATTTTAGGCTTTTTTAAATTTATTTTTTTTTTATTTATATCCCTAGCTCTTAAGTAATGCGGAGAGAAGGTCACTTGCATTCCAGAGCAGCACAGAAAGGTGAGCGTTTGCCTGTGCAAGCGAACAGAACCTAGCTTATGGGGAGTTGTCCCCCTGGTCCTGTCCTTGCCCACTCCTATCTGCCTTTACAGATGCTGTGGCAGGCATAGCAGTTGCCACATGTAGGCCAGCGATTGGATGGCCTCGCAGAAGACTTAAAGGTATTGTACTGGGATATTGTTGCGGTTGAGGGAGGGAGGGGGGTTGTTTTTTGTCATTCCCTCAAGGAGTGGTTATGTTTTCTCAGTGTTTTTTAGGTGGTGCTTGCAATTGTGATTGCTGAGAGGAGCAGCTGAGTGGACATGGCAAGCCTGAACAGGTTAGAGGAGTATCAACATGGGTCACTGCTTAGTTCTTTTGGTTTGTTGAGGTATTGTTGATTTGCTTCTTGGTTGTTTGCTTTTCCTCTGCTTTGAGGTATTGAGTGGGCCATTTCCAGTCATGGCTGAGGATTTGAGATGAGGCAGGCTAACTGAATGTAATGGTGTGTCAGTATTTATAGGAGTAGTCATTCCTATCTAGCGGGTCACTTGATCATTTTGTTCCTTCTAGGTGTCACTGTGGCCTTGATATTAGAGTTGATCTGGCAAAACGCAGGTAAGGAGAGCACCAGCTGTACTTTAGAGGATGCTTTTTTCATGATGGAGGTGGAAGCCATCTGTCCCAGGAATGTCTACTTGTGTGCTTGCTCGGTAGGTGCTGAAGGCAAATTTGGCATCTCAAACAAAATTGAATGGAATGGATTTGGCAACTGAGGACTGCTCCTGAGGTTCTGCGGTGATTCTGAGCACAGCAAAAGCCAAGTGAAAGGGTAGATGGCTTTGGGATGTTTTGTGTGTGTATCTGAGCACACACCTGGTAGTTACATACACTCTAATGTGCACGCCTCCTGTGTTCGAGTGGAGTCAGGCAGGAACTTTGCACTTTTGACGGGAGAAAGTGCAGCTATACTGGGGCAGGCAGCTCCAAACCTGTTTCTTTAGTGTGTGGTGCACAATTGTGACATAAAACACTGTGGCATAGAACCCGGGTAAGCAGTGGTGTTGCTGTGGGGATAACTGCCACTCTAGGAGATTCCACCTGTGTGGGGGGAGCAGGGGAGCACAGAAAGGTAAAAAGGAGGGGAGGAGGAGGAATTGTAGCATGTGAAGCTGTAGCTGTGAAGGGAAATCTTCGAGGGACCTTTTGGCTGCCCCTTACCTGCTCCTGTGCTCTAATATGGTGAGGCTTCCCCCACACACCTGCAGTGAGGAGCATTTTTGAGCCTGAGATCTCTTACAAATAACACATTGCACTTATACATTCCTTGATCATAATTTATTTTAAACAAAAGCAATACAAATAAGAAAAGAAAGAACAATAGCCACAAAAATAAAAAGAACAACACTAGCTTTAACAATACCAAGAATATCAACCACAATAGAAACAACAAGAAATACTACTATGGATAAGGGAAATTTCTCTAAGAGCTTCTTGATGGCATCCCTGAGCCCAAAACCCAAAACACACACACACAAAAAAAAACCCACAAAAACACCACAACCACACAAAAAGCTTGTCACCACCAAACACTGTGATGAAATCCCAACAGCCTTTGGGAGCGAAGGGCCCCCTCTGACCTATCCATAGCAATAAGTGTCCTCAGAGTTAAAAGTTTGGGACTATCAGCTCCTCAGGCAGAAATAACCTCAGAGTACGAATGACAGCCATGGCCTTGCTGCTGACATTTCCCGTTCTCACACAGAAGGATGAGCAGCAGTGCATGGTGCATGAACACAACTGGCAGGTTTCCAGGAAGGATTTTTGTCCTTCTACTAGAGTGGGTCTGGGAGAAGGAACCTACTTTCCGGAAGGAAGGCACCCCCTTGCAAGAGCTGTGGAAAGTACTCGGAAAGCCCCTTAAGGAGGTGGTAGCAGATGGTGATACAACTGCAGTAAAACATATGACCACCTGGTGGCAGATCATGGTCACCTGAAAAATGGCCTGGGATCTTCAGGGGGACAAAAGCAATCAGCCACATGCAGCAGCAGCAGCATTAGCACCACCGTGTACGAAGGTGGCAGATCCTTCATGCCACCATCCGTTCGACCCAGGCCCCGTGGACTCAAAGAAGGATCCCAGTTTGTACCTCCCAGATGCACATAATAGGGTTACAAAAGGGGATTGAGGGTTGGATTGCTGTTGGATTTAGGAGAGAGGCAGTTCAGTGGGGGAACTTAGAAATGTTAACAGCTACGCCCATTGCGTATGCATTGGTGGCGCATTTGACTGTGAAAAAACAAATCTTGCCTTGAAAAGTAGGGGCAAAGAAGTGTTTTCAATGTGGAAATAATGGCCAGCTCAAGAAAACCTGCCCCAAAGGGCCGGGAGACAGAGACAAGCCAGCTCCAGCTCTCTTATACCCCTGCTGTATGTATCATTGACACATCCACTTCAAGTACTGGAATTGATCCTTTTACCCCACGGACTGTCAAAAACAACTATCACTGTGAAAGAACAATATGCACATTTAATTCAGAAAGCAAGAATATATTTAGGAACATTAAACAGCAGTGATCCAAGATTCATTTATCTTCCTGCAAGAAAGGAAAATTTGCAATGGTTGCTAGCAGACCATTTACCCATGCAGGTGGCTTTAGCAGACTTTGCAGGACAGATAAACATTCACTATCCCCTGAATAGGTTCTGGTCAGAGCTTCCTAACATTCCCTTAATAGCAAAGCCCCTTTGGCAGCAAACTCCCCTTTCAGGTATTAGTGTCTTCACAAACAGATCAGGGCAAACTAAAAAGGCTGCCATCACCTGGAAAATGTCAGTGGATGCAGAGTGGCAAACTGAGGTTCAAGCTGAAGTACCAGGCTCTGCACAGCTGGTGGAGCTGGTAGCTGCAATCAGGGCTTTTCAAAAATTCACAACTGTAAATTGTAATGTAACGGATTCCTTACATGTCTGTTGCAGAATGGTGCAAGGATCGGGGATATGGATTCTGTGTGAACAACCAAGGCCTTGGATTTTAGGCCCTTAGCATAAGTAACTTAGGTTCTTAGCACAAGTTAGGCCCGCAGGGTTCCTGTCCCGTGAGAAACTGCAGCACACTCCAAGATTAGGTAGAGAAGCAGTCTCATGAGAAACTGCAGCACGATCCAAAATTAGGTAGTGAAGCAGTCTCATGAGAAACTGCGGCACAGTCCAAGATTAGGTGGGAAAACAATGCTGAGACTGTGCAAACACCAGGTGTGATACAGGGAATAAGTAGGGGGACAGAAATAGTTAACCAATGGTATAGTAGGGTATAAGTAGCTTACAAATAGTTAACCAATAGTGTAAGAACGTGTGGCTTTAGAAGCAATTGTAAAAAGTATATAATGCTTATGCGCAGTAAAATAAATGAAGTCTTGCCTTATTACTCAAATTGAGTCAGCCGCATTTCTTCCCCGCACCCTTCCCCTTGGCCAACGGGTTGACCCTGAGACTCAAGATAACAGCGCGGCTCAGAAGAACAGCAGCTCGGCGGGTTTCCAGACTTGAACAACTTGGAGGAGAACAGCAGCCGGCAACCTTGAGACTTAGAGAGAACAGCAGCTGGCAGATTCACTGCCGCAGCGAGCAAGTAAGTGAACTCCGAGCGCAGTGCAATTAGTAGTCTTGAGTCTCAGTATCTCGCTCGCGTGAAACGGAAGGATACGATCACGCAGCAGCCGCGCGAAACGGATGTGATACGAGCACGCGGCACATGTCAAAAGCCTGGTGAAGCGCTTGGAGGAAGCTACGTTTAGAGAGGTTCCCAATCCTTTGCTGATGGCCCACTTGTGAAAATTTATGGACTTTGTTAAATTGCCGGGCTAATCCCTACTTCATTACTCATGTACGGTCACATACCGGGGAGAAAAGTCGGAGTGTGTAAGCACTGGTTAAGGTGTTTTGCGGTCATGGGTATTCCAAAAACAATAAAAATAGAAAATGGGCCTGTGTATGTTGCTATGTGAACCCAGTACTTCCTTAAACAATGGGGCATTCAACGTATCTTTGGTATTCCTCACTCTCCTGCTGGGCAAGCAGTCATTGAGTGCATGCACCAGATCCTAAAAATATGTTAATTAAACAGAAAGGGTGAGCTCAGGGAGATGGCCCCCAAGAAAGATATGTATTTTATACTTTATATGTACTTTATATGTATATATATATGTATATACTTTATGTGTATATACTTTATATATGTATGTATATGTATATACTTTATATGTACTTTATATGTATATACATCACCCATATAAGAAGGGTGCATGAGCTAAAAGCCTAGGCATCAGGTCAGTGATCATGCATAGCTGACAGCAGAGAAGCTGTTTGCTTTATTTGTGCCTTGCAGTTGATCAATGTGCTCCTCAGGCATTATCATCGCAACTTCGTATTTGATAGTTGGACAGCTGCTAGTTTCAGTTCCTTGTTTCCTGCAGAGAATACTATGTTGCTTGTTCCCCCATAGGGCAGTCATTCAGAGGGACCTGGACAGGTTGGAGAGTTGGGGCTAGAGAAACCTCATGCCGTCAAGACCAGCACGTGGGGAGGAATAACTCCATGCTCCAGGAGAGGTGAGGGTTGACCTGCTGGAGCAGCTGTGCAGAGAAGGACCTCAACATCCTGGTGGGCAAGAAGTTGACTGTGAGTCAGCAATGTGCCCCTTTGGCCGAGAGGCCCAATGACATCCTGGGCGGAGAGGAGATCTTATCAGTGTTTATAAAAACCTTAAGAGAGGACGTCCAGAGGAGGGGAGTGGCTTGTGTCATTGGAAGCTCTGTAAGTCACTGCCATGGAGATGGCCCAGCAAGGCAGAGAACAGTCTTGGAAAGCAGTCCCCTCCACTCACCCTGTTGTTGTCCAGAACTTCCTGATAAATGCTTCAGGAATGTCTCCAGATGGGACCAAAGGATGTGAAATATTTCCAGTGAGGCAGTAGAGAAGTCCCTTCTACTCCCCTGCACTAACAGACCTCTGCAATGGGAACAGCTATGCAGGAGGCCAGGAGTTTAGGACTGTTTGGGGATTTGGTGTTTTGCGAGGGAACCAGGGCTTTCAGGGCTACTTTTAGGTTGGGTATTTTTCAAAGCCAGGATCCAAGTTGTGTGCGATTGAACAGCACAAAGAACGGGCATGGGACGAGATGCTCTAATGAGCCTCAATATGTGTTTTTCCTGGAGGTTGCTCTTTTTGTCCAAGTCAGAGGTAGGACAATATGGGACAGGTCAGCGGTTTCCTTCTTTAGGCACTAGAGACATTTTTAAGCAGCAACAATCATATTTTTAGTCACTGCATATGATTACTAGGAAGGAGGTGCCTCTTGTCTGGGAGAACAAGAAGGCCCTGCGCGTTGTTCTGTCTAACTTTTAAGTAGGAGTAAATTCTTATGTATACGTTATTTTCCATGACAAATCAGATCCATCCACTATTCCTGGTTCTACCAAGCCCTTTGCTGTGTTTCAGAATGAGTTAGTTCTGTGTGGACATGAAATGGGCCATTGGGGCTGATTTTGCACTTCTAGTGTTACCTTTGAACAACCTTTGTACCGCTGGCTGGATTAGACTGCTTTCTTTGCAGCACTTCATTTAAGAACTTCTATTCTAAGAATAGCAGGGCTGCGGAAGGCCAGGTGAGATGTTCTGCTCATGGGGCACACAGTCTTGCATGTTGTTTCCTGTAAAACTAGAGTATAACATAAATTTCTTTCATAACTGATCAATAAATTCCTGCATTCTGGGCAGAACCCAGGGTTTGATGGACCACAGTTCTTGCAAAGAAAGCTGAAGGGTGGGACTGTAGGGTGGCCCTTGTTTTAGATAAACTGAAATGACACTTCAGTGGATCAGCTGACCATCTTGCAGCTCAATGGATAAAGTGGTTGCGCAAATGCCTTTGACCATGTTAATCAAAAGAGAGCAAATATCTCCCTGCGTGAGCCAGACCAGCGTGCAGTGGGTAAGGAGAGTCTGGAAATGGCTCAGCTCAACACAGAGTATAAAAATGAAATGTAACAAAAATTAAAAAGGGGCCTGGAGCTGTTTTCAAAGTATTCCTTTTTGGCAGCTGGGGATGCTCAGTGCAGTGGCAATGAGTATGCTGTAAAGACCGGCTAATGGGAATCCCATTTGTACCGTCACACAACTGAGTTCTCAGTCAGCTGTGCGGTGGTCCATGGCCAGCTCCATCCCCCTGCAGGTCTCTATGTCCCACGGGAGAGGAAAAGGCCAGGCTTACACGACCTCTCTTTTGCAGCAGAGCCCAGCAGGTCCTGGAGCCCAGCTGCCTGTGGAGCACAGTGTGGGGCAGAGCCTGGGGTGGGCAGGGACCGACTCCTTGGCTGCCTCAGACCTGCCCCACTGAGCACCAGGCCCACATTTCCCTCCTTCCTTCCTTGTGCTGTGGATGTACTGGCAGGAGGACTCCGCGTTGCCCTCCCCTCTTGTGGGGAGTCAGAAAAAGGGTATAAGGACACCTACGTAAAACCAATGGTGTCCCCTGGCTGACCCTGGGATTGGGCATGCGCCCTTGGAGTTTGTACAGGGGGTCCCGATGCCCCCTGTGTGACCCCCAAAGATGGCGCATGCTCGATCAGGCCGGCAGGCTGCACGCCCACCAACGAGGTCTATCCAATCACGAGCGGCTCCCACTGCCACCTGACCCTTTCTCCTCCCTTTCTCCTCCCTCTCCCGAAGTTTTAAATGTTTCTGTACTTCCTGAATAAAGTAGTCGTTGACCCGAACTCGTTCTAGAGTGTTTCAAGGCCAACGGCTCAGGGACATCCCCAGCGAGCACTCGCTATCTCGGACCCTTGCTAGCCTTGGGTGTTACAGGAGAGTGACACCTTCAGCTGCTGCTCCCCCTGCAGCTGACACCTCCTGTTAGGTAAGAGGGAGCTTCGCCCTCTAGGGTGGAGGGAGACCTGATACCCACGTGGCTGTTGGGAAAAGATCACGCAGCCACAGGCCCTCGCAAAGATTCGACGCAGGAGGCATCGTAGGGGTGGCCGGGGTGGGGTACATTTGGGCACGCGTAGCGTGGAACGTACGGCGCGGACCGCGTTCGCCCATACCCTCTCCCTTTCCAACTCCAGCTGAGCTCTGGATTTCCTCTCTCCATCCCTGCATACACAGAGCAGGTCTTGATGCTCCCCCGGGGCAGGCTGTCCCCTCGCACCCTCTGTGCGCTTCCACCCCGGCACCCTGAGCACTGGTGCTGCTGCCAGGGCAGAGGGGAAGGATCCCCTGGAGCGGCTGCACAGGTTGCTCCCAGGAAAAACTGTGCCCAGCACCAGCCCCAGCGTGGCAGAGGAGGCTGCCCTCTCCCACCCACCCTGGTGGTGACAGACCCCCCCTCAGCCCAATCCTGAATGGCTCCAGCCTATCCTTGCCCTGTACCCCAGGGCCACAAGGCAGCAGGAGGGTTTGACATGGGCACAGCAGCAGCGGTGCTGAGAGCAACAGACCCTGCACTCGCCTGCAGGGCACTGGACAGGTGATTCCTCTGTGGCCAGATAGACCCTAGGTGTGGGGTGGATGCCTGCTCAAGGGTAGGAGCACCAGGACCTTCTTGGGCTTCCAACACAGAGGGAACTTCCAGTGCTTCTGGGTCTCTGGCTAAGGAGTAAGAAATCATGGAGTTACAGAGAAGTTGCTGTGGGAAGGAATCCCTAGAGTTTTCCAGTCCAACCTCCTACACAAAGCAGGGCTGGTTGGGGGCCTCCAATCTTGTCTGATCACTGCTGGACTCTGCCTGGCCCTGGTTACCATCCACAAACCTGCTCTGCTCTTGTCTGGGCGCTGGAGGATGGCATCTTCTGTTGGTAGATCCCTGCCCTGCTGTCCCTGCCTCCAACCTGGGCTCAGACCCGTGCAGCTTCTCTTGCTTCTTTGTGCCTAATAAGACTATGCATGCAGCATTTCTAGGTAGGGGCCTAAATCTGAAGCTCTCCTCACCCCTTTAAATTGTCTGCCAGGAAATTTCCTGCCCTATACACACAGACACATTTCATACCTAGAGCCCCCTCCGGGACCTGCTCAGTCCCAGCTTCCCTTACAAAGACTTTCCAGACCATAAGGAGAGCCGTAAAAAAGCTGGAGATGGGAAGTCATCGTCACAGAATAATGACAAGACCGGGTCAAACCCAGCTCAAGCATGCCCACAGCATCAGTCAGGGCAAGACCAAGGACAAGGGAAGAAGCTCTATGACAAGGAGCAGGAGGTCCCATAATGAGACCAATCACTTTATCTCCTTTGCTCTTGTGCCCGGCAGATCCCCTCCCTGTCTGCCTGCAGTCCCTCTATGTACATCCTGCTGCCCAACACATTATAAGAGCCCCGGGCCTGCAGCCCCTCCAGCTGCTTGTCACAGTGGGAAACAGACTCAGTTGGAATTGAACATGTCTAACCATCAGATTCACGAGAGATTCTTGAGAACATATGGCATGAACCAGAACATTTATTTTCCTTTACAGCAATGTAACAGAACAAAAGTAAGAAATAAATTAAAAACCAGCCCATATCCTTAATGCCAAATCCTCTGGCATGGATATTATTGGATGAGTTTCCTCAGGGCATCCTTGAGCTCCTTGTTCCTCATGCTGTAGATGAGGGGGTTTCACTGCTGGAGGCGCCACTGAGTGACGCCTCCAGCGTGAGGCTGGAATGGACGTGACCAGATCAAGAACTGGAGAGCAGATGGAGGGAGGCTTCAGGTAGGCAAATGCTGCAGTGCTGAGAAGCAGGGAGACCATGGCCAGGTGCGGGAGGCACATGGAAAAGGCTTTGTGCCGGCCCTGCTCAGAGGGGATCCTCAGCACAGCTCTGAAGATCTGCACATAGGACACCACAATGAAAATGAAACACCCAAAGGATAAACAGGCACTAACTACAAGAAGCCCAACTTCTCTGATGTAGATGTCAGAGCAAGAGAGCTTGAGGATCTGAGGGATCTCACAGAAGAACTCTTCCACCTCATTGCCTTGGCAGAGCAGAATGGAAAATATGTCCCCAGTGTGCAGGAGAGCATTGAGAAAGCCACAGGTCCAGGCAGCTGCTGCCATTTTGACACAAGCTCTGCTGCCCAGGAGGGTCCCGCAGTGCAGGGGTCTGCAGATGGTCACAAGGCGGTCATAGGCCATGACTGTGAGGAGATAAAACTCTGCTGAAAATAAAAAAGGATGAAAAAGACCTGTGTCACACATCCTGAGTAGGAAATGTCTCTGGTGTCCCATAGGGAATTGTGCATGGATTTAGGAACAGTGGTGGAGATGGAGCCAAGGTCAAGGAGGGAGAGGTTGACGAGCAGGAAGTACATGGAGGTGGTGGTTGTAGGCTATGGCTGTGATGATGAGGCTTTTGGCCAGGAGGGCAGCCAGGTACCTGGCCAGTAAGAGGGAGAAGTGCAAGAGCTGCAGCTCCCGCCTGCCTGCAAATGCCAGGAGGAGGAACTTGTTGAGGAAGCTGCTATTGGATATCTGTTCCATAGGGTACAGGAAAACTGGCCAAAGGAAAAAATACAGTGACAACTTATTCTATGTTTTTCACTGGGAAAGCTTTATCATCCCACAAACATCAGCCCCTAGCAATGAAGAAAAAAATATTTTGTATTTCTCAGGTTGACATTTTTCAGCTCCTGAGCCTCGACTACTGCTGACTCTTCTGTGAGGAACAGGGGCCTGTCCCACTATAAGCCCATGATATGACTGATTTGAGAGGACATCAAGCATTAATGGGAAAGGTCACTTAGTATCCCATTTATTTTAAAATAAATGTTTTGCTGATGATGCTTAGCTTTTTTTTTTTAACAATTATTTTGTTTGGAGATTTTAGGTTCTGCCATTACATCTGGTGGGGGTTGGTCAGGGTTCTTTAGAGGGATATAGGCTTTTATTGCTGCCAGCAGGAACATTAAAGAGGACAGAGAGGGAAATATGCTCTCTGCTGCTTAGTGCAGAGAGATGTGTTGTTGAGTCCACCTGCCATCCGCTGGTCTCTAAGCACTGATCTAACTCTGCTCCACCTCTTAGCCCGAGGTGGAGATGTGAGGGAGAAAACAGGACACTGCTCCTGACTTGGATAATCACAGCAAGAAACCAACACATTCCCCAGCCCCTCCAACCACATTGGCCAGCACCCTGGGGTGAGAAAAGGCCCTGGACACCTCACCCCTAAGCAGACACCTCCATGGCGCTAAGGGTGGGTGTCTGAAGTGAAGGGTGCGTATGAAGCCCCAGCTGATTGCAAGAACGAGGGCAGAAAGGACAGATAGGGAAATGAGCAGAGACACTGTGGTTCTGCTGCCAAGGGAGGACAGAGTGGCACCGTCCTCAGGTTGCACCTCCTAGACAGTGTGTCCTCCCAGGACAGTGGTTCTCAGCCCCTGTGCCCTGCAGTGAGAAATGAGCATGTTGGGCATCATGAATTTGTGCTGCTGTCAGTATGATCTTCTCTGGCGAATGTGGTTAAGGAGCAGTAGAACAAGCTACCAGTAGACTGGGGAGTCCAGAGAGTCAGCTCTGTTGTTCTGGAAATCTGACTGCAGAGGAGGTCAGAGATGCCCCAGAGGCTCTTGAGAGCAGAGCTTACACAAAGAGAGTGAGGACAGCTGCAAAGGGGATATTGCTGCCGTCCACAGGTGAAAAGGCAGTAGAAGGAATGTTCTGGGATCCTTGCAGACCTGTTGATCCCTCAGAGCAGCACTGCAGAACTCTGCTTCAGGCACCTAAACCTAAAATGTCCCCTTCAGTTGGTACCTGGCTAAAGATACAAAACAAAATCTGAGCATGCAGAGATTGCCTTCCCTTTCATAGAAGCTTGCCATGAGTATCCTCTTGAAAATCCCCTTCCAGACATGTTGTGAGGGGTGAGGTTGAGCTTGAGCTGTGAGCAGCCCTGACCTGACGCAGCAGCCTCTCATCAGGGGAACGAACCTGCCCAGGTGGGATCTCTCCTCCCACCCAGAGCTTCTCCCTGCATTGCCCTGGCAGGCTGAGTGCTGACCCTCCCAGAATCACTGGCCCGGGAACGCAGAACCCTGGGGTGCAGGGACACTGCTCTGAAGAACAGCCCTGCACACACCTATGTGCACGCATTGGCTTTACTGTCCTGCACCAGCTCTGGAAGAAGCAGCTGTGATGCCCTGATCCTGTGATGTAGTGACACAGAATACCTGCTCTGAAGCATCACCCCTTTCTATGCAAAGTGAAAGGTGGGAGAACAATCCTTAAAAAAGAAGGCAGGAATGGGTTCAGCAGAGTCAATAGCATCGCCCTGCAGCCAGACACTCACCGTGTCGAAGATTTCTCCCACCATGAGCTCTACTGAGTCCCTCTACACTGCATGGCCCTTCACCTCTCTGCCTTTTCTGCTCTGCTGTCTGCAGCAGTAGACAGTGTCTGGAGCTGCTGCTCTTGGCACAGCAGCTGCTCCTGCACATGGCTGTCTCTGGGCTGGGCTTCCCAGTTGCCACGAGCTGCCTCAGTCCCAGGAGCCTGGACCCGCTCTGGCCCAACTGAGCTCAGGAAATTCTCTGTCCCTTGGGATTCCCCCTTCTGGGAAATGTTCTGTCAAGTACACTAAAATAATTGCCTTTGCTAAGGAGTACAGGGATACGGATTCTAACATTGCAATTTCTTTCATCACAGGATGACTATCTAAGAAAGTTGGAAAGGTCCCACTCTGGAAGCCCAGAGTCAGATCTCTTAATTAGACAGGACACTAGACAGGGAACCAATTTAGCATTGTTCTGGTATCATCAGATGACTTATTCTGGGAGTGTCTCAGCAGTGCACGGGGACGTGGAGGCCATCACAGGGACACTGTGGGGAGGCCCCTGCCCTCTGCAGCGGTGGCTCTGTGCTGACATGTGCGCGTCGGCTGGTGTCGTCACTGCTGCCACAGCCCCTCATAGGCCTGGCCGCGCAGCTGGGTGTGACATCAGCAGCCCCTCCCTGGCTGGGGTGGCTCTGTCCAGGACCCTGGTGTCCCTGCAGCCCACGGCAGCAGCAGCCCCCGCTGGGCTGTAAATGTGCGAGGTGCCCCTGTCTGAGGAGCTGCTGGGCCAGCAGGAGGCTCACGGCGGGTGCTAGCACTGAGGGTGCTGCTGCCAGAGTTGCTGGGGGCCGGCAGCAGTGGCAGGGATGAGAGGGTTTGCTGAGGGTGCCCCGTGCAGGGGCTGATACCTGCAGAGCTCTGCAGCCCTGGAGAGAGGCAGTTCTTTCATCAAGAGGAGTGAGGTGGAGCACTCAGCACCATAAATTTGTGCTGCTGAGAGTGTGAATTTCTGTGGCGAGTGTGGACAAGGAGCAGAGACTTGCAGCCAGCTATGAGTGCACCAGGGAGTCCAGCAAGATCTTTTAGCCTGCTATATGAACCCAGTGCCTGAGTGAGCATGGCATAAGAAGAGCAGCGCCATTGGTAATCTATGATTGCCAGGCATTTCATCTGTGGTAATTCCCCTCCCTGTCCAACAGCAGGGATCTTGTGAGATTTTCCTACAGAGTCTGAACTAGGTCTCTGTCCTTCATGGGTCTACCTGCTTTTATGTTCTAAGTAGGACTGAAAACATTAGAGATCTGTGACTTTCTATCCAAGCATGTTCTACTACCAATATGTATCTTGGAGTATCTGGAGTAGAAGAGATAATCTCCCAGATAGAACTGAGAAGAACTGGTGTGGGATGCAGTCATGGAGTCCTGGACAGCTGGTGCCATTGCAGGTGCCCTCATCCTCTCTGTCCAGCCTCCCTCTGCAGCTCTAATGGGCTCTGGTCTCCTGAGGTTTCTATGAGAGCTGCCAGCCCCAGGCAGCTCCCTCAGAGACCCCAGGGCATCTCCAAGTGCTAATTTTAATTCCAATATTTTCCTGCCACCTATTACAAAGACTGAGAATATAAAAAACTGTTTGGAAAGTGCATATGGGTAGCTAAAAAGATCCTGCATATTCTTGGCTAGAAGTGGAGCTTGGAGACCAAGCTCAAGTGCCTGGAACAAGGGAGAGAAGTTGGAGATCAGAGCCTTTGAAACTGGACTGGTCTGCTCTTAGGAGAGGCTGGGTTCTTTTTAGGGGAACTCATTAGGATGATCATCATGCAGTTCAAATAGATGTTGGCACATGACACTGGAATCAAGGCTAACAGGCAGACAAGCTGTCTTCTGTACAAGGTGACTGTGAATCCATTTTTCTCCAGATTCTCAGGGGAAATTTGGAAAATTTGTGCCTCTGAGGAACACTCCCCAGGTGGTGTTTCACCTAATCTCCTGCTATTGCAATACCCTCGGGTGACTCTGAGAAGCGTTCAAAAGCACAGACACGTGCCAGCAGTATCAGTGACAGGAAGTCCCGTTTCTCTGGGTCTGCTACCCACCCCAACCAAAAAAACTAGTGTGGAGTCAGGAGTCACCCCATGGCTTTATGGTCCCACAGCCCCACTTGTCTCCCTGGAGATTTTCTGAAACCAGTTGATGAGGGGAGAAAAAGCTACCAAAGGGGTTTATTTGAAGCAGGCGATGGCTGTTGGTGAGTACGGTTTGTCTGGGCACATGAGTGCTATGGGACACAACAGCGCAGCATCTCTGTAGCCCCAAGACACAGAGTCTGTCAATCTGTCTCTGGCTTTGCGCCAGCCCCGCTCTCAGGATCCCTGTCCGGCTGGTTCGTCCGTGCGCCGCTCCTCTCCTTACCCCGTGATGCAGCTGGAACGATGTCCCGGAGGGCAGCGATGCCTGCAGTGGGAAGTAGAGTTGTGGGCAATGGGCTGCACAGGTGCAGGGCTGCACCTACCTGTCCCTGCTGACAAGGGCCTCCTGAGCGGTTCTGTCCTCGGCACAGCAGCTCCCAAGCGCTTCCTGCTGCCGGCCTTGGTGCCACCCCCGTGCCACAACAGGCCAGCTGTCCCCAGCACTGCTCTCCACTCAGGTACGTGGCTCAACATCTGCTGTGGGGCTGCAGGAGGATGATTTCTCCTCTTCCACTACGGGCTCCGAGGCCACCTGCATGGGAAGAGCAAGAAGAGGCACCCATGAGCCATCAGCTGGCCCTGCTGAGGGTAATGGTGCCCCGGACTGCGTGGGGGAAAGACTGTGAGGTGGAGGGAGGCTGCCCACGGCTGTGCATGCCAAGGGAAGAAACCCATGGCTGGCAGGGCAATGGTACCAAGCTCGTTGTGGGGCCGGAGCAGTAGGACTGGGCAGCGGGGGGACGGAGGCAGTCAGGTCTGTAGCATGAGGGTGCTCGAGCACTGGTGGGGAGGGGGCTGCTGCTGGGGCTGCCCCTTCCCTCCTTGCTCGGCATCCAGGCCCCAGCGCTGAATGCAATGCGGACTGGAGGAGACTTCATCCCTGTGCCTTTGGCACTAGGAAACAGAGGAGATGGCATCTCCCCATGGCAGACATAGAATCATAGAATCATAGAATCATAGAATCATAGAATGCCTAAGGTTGGAAGGGACCTCTAGAGGTCATCTAGTCCAACCTCCCTGCACACGCAGGGCCACCTAGAGCACGTGGCACAGGGCTGCATCCAAGCGGGTTTTGAAGATCTGCAGAGAAGAAGACGCCACAACCTCTCTGGGCAGCCTGTTCCAGTGCTCTGGCACCCTCATCGTCAAGAAGTTCTTCCTTAAGTTTCAATTTATGGCCATTTCCTCTGGTTCTGTCAGTGACCACCAGTGAAAAGAGGCCAGTCCCATCCTCCTCATTGCCTTCCTTGAGGCACTTATAGACACAGATCAGATCCCCTCTCAGCCTTCTCTTCTCCAGGCTGAACAAGCCCAGCTCCCTCAGCCTCTCCTCACAGGGCAGATGTTCCAGGCCCCTGATCATCCTCGTGGCCCTGCGCTGGACTCTCTCCAGCAGCTCCACATCCCTCTTGTACTGTGGGGCCCAGAACTGGACACAGTACTCCAGATGTGGCCTTACCAGGGCTGAGTAGAGGGGTAAGATCACCTCCCTCGACCTGCTGGAGATGCTCCTCTTAATGCATCCCAGGATGCCATTGGCCTTCTTGGCCACGAGGGCACACTGCTGCCTCATGGTCAACCTGTCGTCCACCATGACGCCCAGGTCCTTCTCAGCAGAGCTGCTCTCCAGCAGGTCGGTCCCCAGCCTGTACTGGTGTCTGGGGTTATTTCTCCCCAGGGGCAGGACCGTGCACTTGGCCTTGTTGAATTTCATGAGGTTTTTGACCGCCCAGTTGTCCAGTCTGTCCAGGTCCCTCTGGATGGCAGCACAGCCCTCTGGAGTATCCGCTACTCCTCCCAGCTTTGTATCATCTGCAAACTTGCTGAGGGAGCACTCTGTGCCTTCATCCAGATCGTTGATGAATAAATTGAACAGGACTGGACCGAGGACTGACCCCTGGGGCACTCCGCTCAACACAGGCCTCCAACTAGACTCTGCACCGCTGATCACCACCCTCTGAGTTCTGCCATCTAGCCAGTTGCCAATCCACCTCACCGACCACTCATCCAGCCCACACCTCCGGAGCTTGTCCAGGAGGATGTTGTGAGGGACGGTGTCAAAAGCCTTGGTGAAGTCAAGGTAGATGACATCCACCGCTCTCCCCTCATCTATCCAGCCGGTCATCCATCATAGAAGGCTGTCAGATTAGTCAAGCATGATTTCCCCTTGGTGAATCCATGCTGACTAGTCTTGAGCACCTTCTTGTCCTCCACGTGCCTGGAGACAACGGCCAGTATGAGCCGTTCCATCACTTTTCCAGGTACGGAGGTGAGGCTGACCGGCCTGTAATTGCCTGGGTCCTCCTTCTTGCCTTTTTTGAAGACTGGCGTGATATTGGCCTTCTTCCAGTCCTCCGGCACCTCTCCCGTTCTCCAGGATCTTTCAAAGATGATGGAGAGTGGCTTGGCTACGACATCCGCCAGCTCACGCAGAACTCTGGGGTGCATATGGCAGACAGCAAGTGCCTGGGGGTGACAGTGGGATGCCATGGCCAAGGGGGACCCCGACGAGATGGGGCAGCTGGAGGTAGCCCCCACACAGCTCCCACGGCAACTCCCTGGGATGGTGAGGACAGGGGAGGTGTTGCTCGCTCACCTGGGCAGCAGGGCTTTCAGATGGCGGAGAAGCTGCTGCTGTTGTTTCCTGCAGCAGGGCTGTCTTGGGAGTTGGGCTGCTGCTCATCTCATCCCAAGGGATTTCAGCCAAGGGAGAGGCCTCTGCTGCAATTTCTGAAGGAACTGATGAAGGAGCATTTTCCCCTGCATGCGGAGAGTCGCTGGATGCAGGGGAGGCCTCTGGTTCTGCTGCACTTGCTGCTGGTGGGAGGCACTTGCTGTCCTCTGTGTGCACAAAGCTGCTGGCCAAAGCAGGTGCTGCTGGCTCGGCGCCTCTGGGCACTGCGGGCTCCAGAGAGGGGCGCGCCACGTTGCCAGGTGCCTCACTCACAGCCTCCCTGGTGCTGCCATGGGGCGAGCAGGGCACCATCTCCTTGTCCACAGCAAGGCTGCAGAGGCTGGCTCTGACCCAGGGCAAGGAGTTAATTTCCTCCACCTCCTCCCCTTGCACAAGCTCTTCCCCAGTCTCCTCATCATTATCAGTGTCCTCTGCTGTCTCCTCCTGCACTGCTCCCCGGCCTCTCTTGCCTCTCGGCGCCTCCCACATGGGGCATGAGCATAGAGCTGCTCCAGCACCTCCCACTTGCAGCTCACGCCTTTGAGGAGCTCCACTCGAGTGATCTCTGATTTCCAGAGGTCATAGAAGGAGTTTCTGGTGAGGAGCTGGAAGGAGAGGGGAAGGTTTGTGAAGGGAGGCTCCACCAGTGCTTTGACCAGGCAACTGTCCTGCATGGTACTACACAGCTGCTGGCCACAGCACTGGGAGGGCTCCCCCGTGGCCCAACACTCCCTTGCACTCACCTCCTTGGGTCTGGCATTGAGTGATCCTGCCAGCATCAGGGAAAAATGGTTGCTATGGGCTTCCCCATGCTCGCCCTGGCTCTCCTTGAGATTGTGCTCCCTCCTTGCAAAAGCTCCTTCTCAGAGCGGTCCAGTGTGGTGCAGGCAGCTCCTCTAGCAGCTCTGTTTTGATGCAGAGAACAGCCAGGTAGCATGCAGTTTTGTCCTCGTGCACGTACACTGGTCTTCCTGGAGGTGGCACAAGATCTCCAAAGGCTGCTGCCGTGCCCGTGCTCTTGGTGGTCTCACTGGCCCATATGGGCAGCCTAGTCCAACACCTACCTGGAAGGCTCCAGAAACTCGGAGGTGGGGGATTGGAGCTCCTGAAGGTGGGGGCTGGGGCAGAATGCGGACCACCTACCCACAGGGCTCCACCAACCACGGGGGTCACCGAATTAGCACATACCCAACCCCTTACCTCGCGCCTCCCTTTCTCCTGCCCTTTACCTTCCCTTCATAAGTTTCTGTTCTTCCTGATTAAGTGAGGTGGTTGACCCTGATTGCTGTGTGATTGTTATTTGTCAACCGTCCGGGTGTTTAGGTGGTCGGTGCTGCCTACCACGTATAGGGCACAAGCTGATCTCTCCATGAGGATGCCTTAATGCCAAGAACACTGGTTCTGGTGTCTGAACTGCATCTGAAACCCTTCTGCTCAGGCAGTCCAATGGGAAGAACAAGGGCAGTACAGGCATGTGGAAACCTGCAAGCGCACCATGATATTTCTGCCAAGGGAAGTAGGGAGCCGGATAGGTAGATGAGCACTCAGGAGATTTTGCTCTTCTGGGTGTCCAGCTGATGAGGGAATGACTCATGTCCTGTACGTCACAGCCGTGAGGGCAGAGGACTGTGCTAGGTGGCAGGGGAGAAAAGGAGTTGAAGTCGGCAGTTTCCTCTCACACTCTGACCATGGATGCTGCCTGGAGCTTTGCCTGTAGGAGCTGTTCCCACGTCTCTCCGCTGTCCGTTTTCACAGATCCTATCCCACCCACTGGGTGCTCAGCTCTGCCCTGCAGAAACCTGTGTGCACGGCAATCCCTAGGAGGATCTTAGAGTGCGCAATTGCTACATAACAGGTTAGATAAACCTTGCTGAGACTGGAAAGCTGATGTTTGTCCTGTCTGTAGGCTGAGGGATGGGTGAAGTCATTTGCTGTTTTCATCCCAGAACTGTTCCTCTCTCAGTGCCACTGTTGGGAACCTCGGTCCCTCATCCAAACGTGATAGATCCAATCCAGTTTCACCCCACTCAAAGAGGGTAACACTGAAAGTGCAGACTCAAGTTACTCTCCTTTCAGGAATCCCTGCCTTGACGTTCCTTTCGGAAGATTTCCTCCAGAAATATTCTCAGGGTGAATGAAAGCTGTGGGAAGGTATAACCCACAGAGCACCCTTTCAGCTCAAGAACGAAACTGCCCTTCCAAGGGTTGATTCCCCCACCCAGAGCTTCTCTTTGCAATGCCATGGGAGATCTCTAGGCAGGCTAATGGTGACCCTCACAGTCAGCAGAATCACTGCCCTGGGCCCATAGCTCCCTGGGGTGCAGGGACGCTGATCTGAATTACAGCCCCAAGCAGTTCTGTGTGCACAACACAGCCTCACATTGTGGCCGAGTCCTCAGGAGAAGGCAGCAGAATGCCCGCTCCCTCTGACAGTGTGGTAAAAAATCCTGTCTTGGAAGCATCTTCTCTTCCTCCACTCTAGAGAAACCAGAAGAGTCCTTAAGAACCCTATCAGTCATGGGATGGGTTTAGAAGACCTTTCCAGGAGCTGCAGCAGTGTTACACTACAGCCAGAGACTTACCATGTCGAGGACTATGGAGATTTCTCCCACACTGACCACTCCTCTGTCCCCCCATTCCAGACTGCCTTTTAGGCCACTGTCTTGTCTCATTTTATTACAGCAGCAGCAGAGAGTGCCTGGAGTTCTGCTACTCTTTGCAGAGCAACTGCTCCTGCACACAGCTATCTTAGCAGTGCTGCAAGGTTGCCATGAGCTCCCTCCATCCCAAGAGCCTGGAAAACCCAGGAGAAAACCTCCAACTGAAGGAAGGATTTTTTTTCATGTCCCTTGTGCTCCCTCCTCCTGAGGTAAACTAATTGTAGTTTACCTATTGTACCAATCACCTATTGTCCTTATCTAAAGAGTGGAGAAAGAGTGATTCCAGCACTGTAATATATTTCATCGGAGGATGATGATCTGTACCAGACAGAATTGTACCAATTTGGAAGCCCCTATTCCCGTCTCTTAACTAGGCAGGATATTCAGATGGTCACAAGAAGGCATTTTGTTTACCCATGGTGCAGATAGTGATTCGGATGTGTCAATCTAGGCGCTGTATGCCTTTCTAGAAGCCTCTGGTGTGGAGTGGGACACATGAACTCCTTCTTGTGAACTCCACAAACACATACAAGGTGGGATGTCCTTTGCCAGAGCTGTAGTGTGGAGAAGAGATATCTGCATGTGAGCTCCTTGTCTAAGCTCCCATTATAATCAATGGAGATGGAGGGTGGGACAAAGTACCATAGGATGACGTTTGAAGAGGCAGACAGATGGTCCTAGGTGTTTGGCAATGTCTGCTTGCTCTGGCAGAGCAACTGTGAGAGATACATCTCTTTAGAACCTTAGGTGATAGCCAGTGCGGAATTTCCTTGGCCATCTGAAAGGACACTAGATGCCTGATACTGCTCGATCTTGATGGATGAAGCTGAGAAACAAGTAGAAATTTATGGTGCAAGCAGTTGATGTAATTCAGTGAAGACACTTGATTTAATGACATAAGACTAGGTTGTCCAGGCTATGGTAGATGATGGAGGTGTCCAGCACAGCCACATATCTCTGGCAAATTCAGGATAGGGCACAGAAGATGGCTGCCTTTCTGGAGTGGATGCGGTGCAAGTGCCTCAGGGCACCTTGAATTTCCTACTTGTGCCCAAACAAATGAATCCCACCACTGCCTTTAAACCAAGTCTGTCTCATCTACATCCAGGTATCCTGCAGATATGTCGCTGCCTTGTGAGGCACAGCACACCAAGGTCTCCAATCACACCTGCACTCCTAAAATCCTCTAGCTTTCCTTACCCTGGACCTCTTCTCACCTCCAGGAGATGTGAACAGGAACTGTGCTAATGATGTCCACAGTGTGGCAGGATCTGAGGCTGTTCAGGCCCAGAAATTTCTTCAGTGGCACCTTGTCCTTTCTGGAGATCTATTCCCTTCTGTCACAGACCCTGGAAGTGCTGTAGAGTTTTCCTGAGCAACAAACCCCTCTAATGTAATTCCTGCACAACACAACTCTATTTCTCCCTGGCATTGGATACTGCAGGATTTTCTCTGTTAGTGGCAGTTTGCTCTTTCTGTGGGTTCCAAGAGCTCAGGAAAGCCAGAGATCTTTAAGGACATTACTTAGCGAGCATGAAAATTGTCCTTAGCGATACTCAGTAAAACAAGCAGGCATCTCAGAAAGCCAGTCTGGCTAAACAGAAATATTCTAAGCTCCATTACAAAAAGTGACCATTTTCACTACCACTCTGACAAGGAAGTGTGATGGAGCAGTTCTTCTGTGAGATTCCCTGAATTCTCAAGCTCTCTTGCTCAGACTTCTGCCTCAAGGAAGTTCTCTTGTTTACAAAGAGGAAATCAATAATTGCTCAAGGACTTTCATTTTTAAAAACCCTATTGTTTTTCTGGGAGTCTCCATGGGATCAGTGCAGTGAGCTCATACGTGATGCCTTAAGGAATGAGGGCTGCATTCAGTTCTCTCCTTTGGCTGCCCAATGTTCCTCTAGGTGATGAATGGTTAAACAGGATCTCAGCTTGTAGACCGTGAACCTCCTTTAAGGCAATTTGGACTCAACATAATGATCAGGATTGTATTCTATTTCTTAGGACAGAAGATGAAGTTTATACTTGATTCACAAGTGATTAAAGTGTTTTTTTTTAGTCTCATAGGACACTAGATGACCCTTAGTAGCTCTAACATTCAGCAACCTGGAGCAGAAAACATTCAGCCTGGAGAAGAAAAAGGTTAGATTTGAACCAGAGTGATGCAAGTCTCCAGTGGCTGATTAGGGAAATGGCAGGGCTGGGGAGCTGAGTAGGAAGTTTGACCATACGGGTCTCCTCTCAAAAACACTGCTTTTCCCAGAGGTGTAGACTTCACTGGGAGACACTGGATGAATCGGAGAATGTGGTAGGATTTCTTCTGAAAACAAAATGAGAAAAAGCTGAAAAGCAGCCATCTTTTTTCAGGTGCTTGTTGAAAAACGAGCCTCATTTCAATACATTCTTTGCCAATTGACTGTAAAAGAATTGAAAGTTGAAGAAAATTATGAAAGTAGGCACAGTTCATTAGATTTTTTTTTTCATTTTTATGAGCCCTGGGAGTATTTGGTTCTGAGCCCATGAATCTCCAATGCAGAGAGGAGCCTGAGGAAACTTCTCCAGCAGTTACAGTCAGAAGAAAATGCCCAGCTTTCTTAGATGATTAATTGAGGACCATTACCATCAAAGTATCCCCAGGGGCTGATTAGAGCAGAAAGCTGGAGGCCGTGATTGCAGATAAGCAAAAAGGTTGCTCTGATGCCAGATTAATACTTCATGTATTTTTCAAACACATTGGTCAAGCACAAGTCCTTGGGCCCTGAGTAGGGGGATCCTTTCCATCATGCTTTGCCTGGGTCTCTTGGTGGGACAGCACACTGGTAAAGCACACCTTGTGTCCCTGGGAGAAAGCAGTAAAGGAGACCTTGTTGCCATAAGCAAGACATTTCTTTTCCTAGTCCTCAATGTCAGAGACGCAAACCATAGCACAGGATACATAGACCTACGTCTTTTGGAGGCTTTTGGCCATGACCGTGCCCTTGGCCATCGCCCCCTTGGACTTCCTATTTTTCCTATTTTCCTATTCCTGTGCCTGTTTTCCTGCAACCTGTAGGTATCCAAAGTGCTTCCAACCTTGCTCTCACCCCATGATCTCTCCATCTCAACTGATGTCTCCAGGTCTTGTTCACTGTTCTTTGAAACAGAAGTATGGGATGATCCTAGATACCTTCTGTATGATCTCTTACACCACAGCACAAGTGACATTTCTTCTTTCCTGAAGTCCAGTCTGTACATTTCAAGCTGCTGCTGCTGGCTCTTTCAACTTCTCATATTCTTTCCCATTATCAGAATAGGCTCCATGATCTCTGAAACCACCCTTCGAGCAATCACTGGCCAGTTTGATATTCACCTTTGCTGTAACACTTCACCAGAGTGAAGTAGCCAGTTCCTCAACTTCTCCACACAGTCCATGTGCTTTAGGTCTCCAACCCTATCTTGCAGACCCCCTCTGGAGCTTCTCCTGTTGCTCCTCTGCTGAGGGCCACCATCGCGAGAAGGAAAGCACGACACTTCAATGTGAAGGAGATGCTATTCACTTTAATATCAGAAGGCAGTTATATTTATAGAGTAAACACGAAGCGGCACGAACGCCTTTTCTGTCCATGCAATTAATGATTGGTTAATGAGTTCATTCACGCAGCGAGCACGCGGATGCTTTCAACTCATGATTGGGTCTTGCCTTGTGTGCCTCTTGTTGCACACCTGTGCTTGTTTTCCTTCTCTGGTATTCATTGCTGTTCCTTCTTTATATGGCTTTCTGGTCGGCATGTTTCCTGCTTACTGCTAACAAGGCTAATAAGGCTAACAAGGCTCTTATTTCCTTATCGCATTGTTCCCTGGCAACGTTATTTCAACCATTCATAATCATGCAATACTGCCAAGGCCCCCACACTACTCATTGCTGCAGCACTGGGCGTACCACATCGGGGCACATTATTCCACATGTGGCTACAACAGACCTGAGTCCTCGAGGCTTAGAACTGCTCTCTCCTGAGTGTCCAGGCACTTCCTAATGCAGCCATGTGTGCAGCAGGCCCGCTTGTGATGGGCATGCACCACAGTCTGGTATATCGTAAAAGGTGATGCAACAGGAAATTTGAGGCTACATGGGAGTCCCTGCCTAGCAGTCCTGAACCTGAATGCGTTTGAGTGAATTGGGACAAGGAATGTGAAGTTCATCTGGTCCTGTATGTTTCTGACATTCGTCCATGGACATCCACAACTTATCCAGGCAACCTGAGCCAGGGCACTCTCAATTTCCTTGGCTATCTCAGGTGACCTTTTCATCCTACGCAAGTACTGGTCACTATAAAAATGAGGCACAAGCAGATCCTTACAGTGCAGAAAGCTAAAATATTTTGTTGCAGGCATTTCAAATATTACAGAATATTTGATGTTGGAAGGGATCTGTGGTGATCATCTTGTCCAGAGCCCTGCACAGGCAAGTTCACTTGCACAGGATCACATCCAGGCAGGTTTGGAATATCTTCAGAGAAGGAGACTCTTCCTTGAAATAGTTGTACATTCCCCTAATCACGTTTGTAGTCCTCCACAGGACTCTCTCCAGTAGTTCCATGTCTCCCTTGTACTGGGGAACACAGAAATGGACACAGGACTCCAGATTGGACTTCACCAGGGCCGAGTACAGAGGGAGGATCTCCTCCCTTGATCTGCTGGCAACTTTCTTCCAAATGCACCCCAGGAGACTACTGTCTTTCCTCGCCACAAGGAGCCATTGCTGGCTCATAATCAGTTGGCAGTCCACAAGGATGCCCAGGTCCTTCTCTGCAGAGAGATATGCTCCAGCAGGTCAAATCCCAGTCTGTACCAGTGTATTCAGTTATTCTTCCCTCGGTTTAGGACCCTGAAGTTCATGTGACCCAACTCTCCAGTCTGTTCATCTCCCTTTGAATAGCTGCACAGAGGTCTGCAGTATCAGACACTTTTCCGAGTTTGAGACCATAAGGACACTTGCTGGCTCATTCCCTTCCTCTGGGTCATTACAGCCAGCAGAAGATTCAGAACTGGTGAGGAGATAGAGGGGGTCTTAAGGTGGGCAAACATGCCACTGCTGATGAACAGGGAGACCACAGCCAAGTGTGGGAGGCACAAGGAAAAGGCTTTGTGCCGACCCTGCCCAGAGAGAATCCTCAGCACGGCCCTGAAGATCTGCACATAGGACACCACAGTGCAAATGAAACATCCAAAGTCTACACAAAGAGTAATCACAAGGACTCCAAATTCCCTGAGGTAGGAATTAAAGCAGGAGAGCTTGAGAATCTGGGGAATCTCAGAGAAGAACTGCTCCACCACATTGCCATGGCAGAGGGGTAGGGAGAATGCATTCCCAGTGTGCAGGAGAGCATTGAGAAAACTGCAACCCCAGGTCAAGGAGGGAGAGGTTGAGGAGGCTATTGCGGGGGGACGCTGCGGGGAGGCCACTGCTGAGCATGCCCGGTGCAGGGACTGACACCTGCGAAGCTCTGCAGCCCTAGAGAAAGGCAGTTCGCTCGTCAGGAAGAGGGAGATGGAGCACCCAGTAAGATGAATTTCTGCTGCTGTGAGTATGACCTTCTCTGGCAAACAGGGATAAGGAGAAGAGACTTGCAGTAAGCTGTCAGTGGACCAAGCAGTCCAGAAAGAGCTTTTGCATTGCTAAATGAATCTAGTGCTTGAGAGAGCATGGCATAAGAGCAGCACCATTAATAATCTATCATTGCCATGCTCTTTGTTCTGCAGTAATTTCCCTCCCTGTTTGATGGGCAAGTAAAGAGTTAATGTAAGACTCAGCTGAATAGCACTCTGAGGGCTATTCAGGGCTATTAAATACATGATAAGAGAAAAGATGGGCATGGTCCCTAGCAGCAAGCTCACAGAATCAGAGAGTGGTTGACGTTGGAAGGGAACTCTAGAGATCGTCTAGTCCAATGCCCCTGATCAAGCAGGGACACCCAGAGTACGTTGCACAGGGTGGCATCCAGGCAGGTTTTGAAGATCTCTTTAATCTCTTTGGGCAGCCTTTTCCAGTGCTCTGTCATCCTCACAGTAAGTGAAGTTCTTTCTCATATGAGTGTTCCCTCCAATGAGGAGGGAACATAGGGGAGAGAGAAATTGGTGAGTTCAGCTGGGCCTCTGCTCCTGAGCAGAGCCAGGCTCCTGGGATGCGGGCAGCTCGTGGCAGACGGTCAGCATTGCCCAGACACAGTTGTGTGCAGGAGCAGCTCCTGCCAAGAGCAGCAGGGCTGTGGGCACTGCCTGCTGCTGCAGACAGCAGTGGAGTGAAGGCAGCGAGAGGTGAAGGGCAGTGTGGTGTCACCATGGGGACCACTTGCTCTCAATGGCCTTCTGGGGATGATGCCACTGCCGTCACAAAGCTGTGGTGGTCACGTTGGGAACCCTGTGATGAGACCATGGCGGGTCAGGCTTGTAGGAGTGTGTGAGTGATATGAACAGTGGGGCTGAATGGAGAGGCGAGGAGCAGGAATGGGACTGACACGCAGAGCACAAGGATGGTTTGAAAGGGCAGCTAGGATGAGATAGCCAGGCAAGAATTCATTTATTGTCAGCACTAGGCTTTTTTTCTTAGGTAAAAGATGCTAATAGGGGTGCTCCCAGGGGTTACCTAAACCCTGTGAGGTCTGTGCTGAGGGTCAGCGAGCACTTCGGACTGGGCTCAGCCGGGCTGTGTGCAGTCACAAGCTTCCCTTGGACAAAGGGCTTAGGTTTCTTGTGCTCCAGGGACTGCTTGTAGCCAGGAAAACATCTCCATCATGAGCCTCCTTCTCTCCAAACGTGGGCCAGCAGCTCAGGGTCCAAAGCCTGGAGGCAACGGTGCTGAGCCAGAACTTGCTGCTAAGCACATCCTCAGGGTGCAAAGGGGGAGAGCTGCAACTTCCCCAAGAGCAAGTGCCATGCTTCACGGCATCCCAGGAAGACAAAGTCTCTGCTTTCCCACAGAAAGCCCAAAAGTGCACACCAACAGCCAAGTGGGATTACAGGATGCGGAAAACCCCAGTCCTCCCTTTGCAGAGGCACCATGCAGCTCTGCAGAGGACACGACTCCTGGCTGCTCACGCAAAGCAATGGCCTCACTGGAGGCCAAAGGCTGCAATCTGCCCTTAGTGAGAGGCTCAATTTGGAAGAGGGTGCACGCGTAGGGGGATTTTAGGAGTGAGGGTGCAAAGGGCATGCCAAGGGACGTGTGGAGGTGTGCGAAGAATCATGTTGGCATACATTGCGTTTCAAGTGCTAAATGGTGTGGGTGGTGTGGAGAGTTTTTTTTGTGATGAAATGCTGCAGTCCAGCCTCAGTGATAGCTGCGATTTAGGAGAGGGTGGAAGCGTAGGGTCTTCTTAGTAGTGGCAGTGCCAAGGGCAGACCAAAGCAAGTGTGGAGGTGTGCCAAGACTCATG
>VWPW01030067.1:1767-24036 GCA_013389825.1 Crypturellus undulatus
CAGCGCGCGGGGCCCCGCGGGGCGGCCGGGCAGCGGGATGTCGCTGCCGCTCTGGCCGGTGGGTATCGCCGCACTCGGAGGGCGCCCCGTGCTACCTAATGGGGCTTTTATTCTGATATGTTTATATATATTTTAAAGGGGGGAGAGGGGGTGTATGCAGCGCGGCTGGCCCAGGGCGGGCTGCAGCCGAGGGTCCCTGCTGCCCGCCTGGACAAGGTGGGTATCGCCGCACTCGGAGGGCGCCCCGTGCTACCTAATGGGGCTTTTATTCGTATATATCTATTTTAAAGGGGGGAGAGGGGGTGTATGCAGCGCGGCTGGCCCAGGGCGGGCTGCAGCCGAGGGTCCCTGCTGCCCGCCTGGACAAGGTCCTGGGGGTTGGTGGGGGACGCAGCAGTGCCCCGAGCTGGGCGCTCACGGGGGGCCCTAGTGCTGAACAGCCACAGCGGGATTTTTAGGATCAAGCCCTGGATGGGGGTGTCTCCCCATATCTCACGCTCTGCTTTCGCTCTCCTGCTGCTCCTTCTCTTCCCCGGCGTCAGAATGTGGATTTCCTCGTGCCTCTTGGGGGAAAAAAAAAAAAATGGTTGCAGAATTACATATATATTTTTTAATCTTCTGCACGAGATTCTTCTGCACCAGCCGCGTATACCGGGTTTGTTTACCAAGGAGTTGCGAAAACCTTCCCCGTGCCATTCATGTGAGGAGCAGCTTTGGCCGGTCCGGGAGGGAAGGAAAAGCCGCAGCCTCAGGCTCCTGCTTCCCTGTTTGTGTCGGAGACGCGAGCACCACGGCGACTCGACCTCCTCGGTGCCACCGCTCCATCCTTGGGCAAACATTTCCTCCTTGCCGATGTCATCGTGTGATAGCCGGGGTCCTTGCACGCTTGAAGGATCAGAAAACACCGCTCCTAACGTGGTCACGTTGTGGCAGGACAGGCCTTGCTAATGCTGGAGGATCCTTCCGGACGGAAAAAAACCTCCAAATGAAGCTCTTGAGGGAATGGAAGTGGGTTGTGTGTAATCGCTTGAGTTCGTTTTGTGTTGTTTCTTCCGGGGTATAGAGACCAAAAGCCTTTCGGTTTGGTGCCTTTTGAAGGCAGTGCTGTCTGATCCTCAGGACTAAGGAAATTCCTTCAAAAAACAAGTTGGACTGGATGACTCACGCTTCCAGATCTGTTTCCCATAAACCTATGACTTTCTTATTCTGGACCTCTAGAGCACTGCATTATTTTTCAGTGCAGATGATTCGATCGCAAATTTCAGAACGGCCACTGAAGCCTCTCGATTTGTGTCTTTCCCCAGGTTTGTCAGTTAAGGTGCCAAAAGAAATGGGGAGCAACAACACCGAGAAGTTTTATAGGATCCCTGAAGGAAAAGGACCGCACTCGGTCGGATGTACAGACCTGATGACGGAAAATGCCGCTGAGGTAAAGCAGACAGTTCTTCCTCCCTTTGATTTAAGCTATAGCATTGGACTGAGAAATTTCTGTAGTTTTACAGATGAATTAAGCAGGAAGCCTTGTTTGTTTGCAGTGACTCATGCCCATGCAGCTGAGCGCATTTTCTCAGCTCTCCATCCCAAAGCAGGTCGTGCTCGGGGCACAGTCCAGCAAACAACATGTCTCCAGGACGCGACCCGTGGCAGAGACAGGCCACAAACCAGTCTGACTCCTTAACAGTTCCATTTATCTAATTCTCATGCCCAAGAGCATTCCCTGGATTCGCTAAATTTACACGCGTGGATGTAGCATGAAAGTTCCTTCCTCCCTCGCCTAATATCCCTGCCTACTCAGTTCCCTAGGCAAGATACTACAGAGAAACCATGTCCTCTTGGGTCCCACGGGGTTCCTCACATTTACTGCAGTTTCCTGCCTTGTTTGGCTCCCAGGGAGACCCTGCACCCAGTTTCCGTGGTGGTAGCTGCTCTCAGCACCGTGTTCCTATCAGGACTTGTCGGGGCTGAGTAAAGGAAATATGTTTCAACTGCAGGGTAAAATGTAAGGTGCCTTAGGGAAATTGTAGCTATCTGTAAGGACCAGGATGTTAATTCTGCTACTGGTTAGCGTCATAATGGGGAGGCACCATGAGAAGAAGATGGAGGGAAAAGTAATAGGTAGTTACCGAGATGGCTTATGGATTTCCATCTCAAATTTTCTTGCTTCTTCGTTTTTCCTATGATAACAATGATGCATTTGCACTGTCGTTTTACTCTTCAGGCCAGCGAGGTATAGTGGAATTTGTCATGGTTTGCAGTGGTTATTCATATGTTTTTATCTGCCCTGCTGTGCTTACTTTGTATGAGCACAAATAAATGATTAGTCTCTATCTGAAATCAGGCCATGGGTTTTTATTAGATAAGGAATCCACGTGATTATAGTTCTGTAAGGGATGCGTGATGAATATGTTTTCCTTTCTGTAAGCAGCTAGTTATCTGGAGAAATTCGCAGAAACTATCTGGGATGAAGATAACGTAATTACCAGTGTGGATCATAGAATCACAGAATACTTAAGGTTGGAAGGGACCTCTAGAGATCATCTAGTCCAACCCCCCTGCACACGCAGGGCCACCTAGAGCACGTGGCACAGGGTGGCATCCAAGCAGGTCTTGAAGATCTCCAGAGAAGGAGACTCCACAACCTCTCTGGGCAGCCTGTTCCAGTGCTCTGTCACCCTCACAGGAAAGAAACTTCTCCTTAAGTTCCTGTGGAACTTTTGATGCTTCAGTTTGTGGCCATTTCCTCTAGTTCTGTCGGTGGCCACCACTGAAAAGAGATCGGCCCCATCCTCCTCACTGCCTCCCTTGAGGTACTTGTACACACTGATTAGATCCCCTCGTGGCCCTGCGCTGGACTCTCTCCAGCAGCTCCACATCCCTCTGGTACTGGAGGCCCAGAACTGCACACAGTACTCCAGATGTGGCCTCACCAGGGCTGAGTATAGGGGCAGGATCACCTCCCTCGCCCAGATAAAGGTTATGCTTTCTTCCTTAAAGGCCTTTGTGTCAATCATTAGTATAAGTTTGTTAATGGCAATAAAGTTCGTTAAACAATCTTGTACATGAGACTGATGAACTAGTATTCAAGGGCTCTGACTTTATTCCAAAGTTTGTGTTGTTCTTTTTGACTTTCTTGCCTTGTCTGCAGTCCTAGAATTATTTTTCTTAAACAGAAAACAAAACAACAAACAAACAAAAAAACCCAAACCAACCAAACAAAAAAACAGAGCCAGAAAGTGAATTATAATAGTTTGTTTCAAATTCTCTTGCAAACCAGGAAGTAAGAATGCAAATTACATGCACATCATTTGCTAGGAGATCTCCTTCATGCTCTGCACATTGGTACATTGTCGTGATCCATGCAGAAAAAATACTGGGAAGGGAGAATGGAGAGTCCACTCGATTGTGGGAAGGTTGCTTGTCTTACAAGACAACTTGGAATACGGACAGAAAGAGGAGATGGAAATCTGTAATAGGAAACGGAGACAGATAAACCACTGGTAGTAAAATGGTATTTAGAGTGATGGACCACTACAGACCAGTAAACATCTTGACAAGAAGGGGCTGGAGGGAAAAGAATGAATTTTGCTCCTTCACTGGACAGCTGTCAAAGTGCTTTACTGGCAAGAGAAAAATCCTTTTGCTTGGTTTAGACAGGAACACTCTGACCATGAACTTCCACCATGTCCATAGCAGTAGAGAACATGCCTCTGCCTCTGCCCACATCTTGTGTACTTTACCACACTTCCAGAAACTGGTCTCCAAGTAAAATCTGTCGTGCTAACCCAGTGGCAAACTAAACTCTGGTTTAAAAGTTGCATAACTTTCTCCTGTTTAGCACGCTGAATTGGCTCAGTAGGGGCTTCAGGAGACCCACTCTCCTCCACAACCCCTCTCATGCAAAGAAAGCAATGGGAGCTACATAATAGATGTTTTGGTCTTCCTTTTTCTCTGCAATGTATTTTAAACAATGTTTTTAATCCCAGGGAAGTTTCTTGCGCCTGTATTATCCATCATGTGATGCCACAGAAAATGAAGAGGCACCATGGATTCCAGATAAAGAATATTATCACGGACTTTCCGACTTCCTCAATATGTACCGAATTGTGGGAGAAAGGCTTTTCCAGTACTATGTTGGTATGCCTGGTTATGATTTTATTGACTAGTCAGAGGCTGTGAGGTGTGGGCAGGTTAGTGACCTCTCTGCTGTGTGAGCTGTATGTGATTGCTGCAGGACTACAAGGTAGTTTTTCCTGAAGAACCCTGTGTGTTTGGGAAGAGAGTGTGTGGCAAGGCTCAATACTGAACATGACTTAGCTCCTCAGGCAGGCTCGTAGCCCCTGACTGCTCTAAATATTGGGGTCTGGGAGATGTGCTGCAGTCAGAGTGTGGGTAAGGGCAGGATCTACTGTGGTGGGATTTAAATCCCACAGAGAAATTTGCAAATGTACACAAGTCAGGTAGATTTTAAACTCAGAGTGTCCATAGACTTACAGACTTGAATGTCTAAAATCCTTGAAAATCTGTTTTCTTGGGGCTTGAAAGCTGTATAAGCCTTGTGCTAGGATGTGGACTGGATGAGAAGGGAAGTGTCTTCTGCAAAGTAAAAAAATATTCATAGAATAAGATCCTCATTTGCCTTTTGCATTGTTAACTTATTCCTCAGATGACTTCTCTGAGCTCGGTGGTCACTGATGTGTGAGAGAAACTCCTGGCATCTCTCCCAAAGAAACAATGCTTTTTTTCTCATGTAGATAATAATGTGCTTTGTTTTTTTGTGTGTTTTTTTTTTTTTTTTATCTAGGGTCAGTGACCTGTCCTGCAAAATCAAATGCTGCTTTCAAATCTGGAGAAAAATACCCACTGCTTGTTTTTTCCCATGGACTTGGAGCTTTTCGGTAACTCTGCAGTTTGTTGACAAACTGGTTTTATTATGAAGATAACAGCTTCTAAGAATGGTATTGAACAGCTTTTCAGCAAAGGGGGTTGGATCCCCACATAGTTGAAACTGAACCTGTTGAGAGCAGGCTGTTCACTATCGGAATTCCTCCCCTGCAGTCAGTGCTAGTAAATGGAAGTAGAGTTTTTTTGGTTTACTCATTATGGAAATACAGCTAGCACATACGTAGCTTAGTCGGTGTTTAAGGAGACATGTAAAAATAATTATGTTGAATGTGAATAAACAGAGTGTGGTTTTGATTGCAGGACCATCTATTCTGCTATTTGCATTGAGATGGCTTCACAAGGCTTTATAGTTGCTGCTGTGGAGCACAGGTATGTATCCTGCATGCTTATGAGTTTTAATTGAAACAAACCTTTTCATACTGTTTGCTGTGATTTCATCTTGCTAGAAACCGTCAGCAAAGTCTGAGATCTTATGTTTAAAAAGTACTTGGTTTGATTAAAGAGGGTTGATTTTTCTCAGCAATGCTGTAAATTAAAAAGAGGTAGAAATATGTTTCTTCTTGTAGATTCTTTTAAGAAAAAATCCTAAACATATATCCTTCAAACTCCCTATGTTTCTGTATCTCAACTCTTGGCTAAAAAAAGGGAAATGCATTTGAGGTCCCTCACTGCAAAGATTTGTTGTAGGTATCATTTATCATTCTTAAAGCATTATATTTTTCTCTCTATTGTTAGAACTTGGAGGATAAAAAGATGTGGGACTTTAGATGAGGTTAATTCCTTATTTAGAATCTCTTGTTTATATCAGTTTTAACTGCAGTATCACCCAGTTTACTGGGAGCTTGCTTTTCTTGAGATAAGTATAAAACTTGGAATGACTGCTCCCAAACCAAATGGAATTTATCCTCAGAAATAACCTTTTTGACGGTTTTATAGGGATGAATCAGCTTCAGCAACATATTATTGTAAAAGAAGGTCTGTTCCTGAGTCACAGGAAAAGTCTACGTCAAACATGGAGAAGGAGTGGATCTACTACAGGAAACTGAAGTCTGGAGAGGAAGAACGTTCTTTGCGCCACAAACAGGTACTCAGCACAGATCCATCCTCTAGGAAGTGAGGCAGGAACAGCCTGTATTTAGGAGAGATGAAAGCCAGGACACTCTCCGCTTTTGGCTAGGGCTGTAAGTCAGCATGGCTGTGGGTCAAAAGCATCGTTGAGTATGATTAGTAATTGCTGAAGTTGTAATGGCAAAAGCTCTAAGTGCAGAGTTACTCTTTTTGCTCATGGAAAGGGGTGTTTTCCAAATAAAGAGGGGGATTTTGAGGGAATGAAGTAGCTTGTACTTGAGAATATTTGGGCAGGGAGGGTCTTCCATGTAGAATAACAACTCTGTATTGAAGGCAAATACATCTTTAACGGGACCCAGTGGATATATAAAAATGCACAGCAGCCCTGTAGTCCTGAAAATGTTCAAGCGAACAACAGCTTTCTCTGTAGCATAAACTGCTTCCTTAGTGCAGCTTTCCTGAGGGGTTGCAGTGTCATGCTTACTCAGCTCTGGCTGTTTCATCTTTGTGTGACGTGTTCTCTTTTAAACTATTTGGATCTGAATCCAAATGTTTGTGTGGCCTTGGGCTTGCTTTAGCTTTGCCTTTGTTTACTGTTGCACAGCAGGGTGAATCATTTCTGCTCTGAGGGGAATGATCGCATCATCATCTTTAACGCACTTTAACCCAGTTCATAGCAATGTAAACAAATGCAGACTTGCTGATGATATGCAGCATCCATACTAGACAAGATATGGCTATACCAACAAGCTCTTCCATAGACTTGCCTTTGAAATGCAGGAGTATTTTTCCATCAAATCCAAGCCCAGCAAAAGCCAGCGGGAGAGTTTCATCTCACTAGGCCATACAGACACCAGTAAAAGTGACCTTTCCTGTGCTCATGCAAGATCCTACTTCTAGGCCTGAACACGTAAAGTTTGGACTTGTAAATAACATTTACAATGTTACATAATGACATTTGCTCATTATGTAATGATATTTGCTCATCAAAGTGAGCACAAGGGGGAGCTGCAAGCCAGCTTTAAATTACTCTGTGAGATTTATGCTTTTGTACATCCCCACAACCTGTCAGTGACAGGATGAAGGAGTTGCAGGTCTTTGGTGTACGCATCGATATAAATTCCTCCTTGTGTAGGAGATCAGCCTAAACTCTTCAACCACCAAAAGTCAGATTTACTGATTATCAAAGATTGAGTTCCCTTTTACAGATTAGGGCTACACTTCAGTATAGTACTTGCCATATCCGTAGCCTGATGAGGCTAATCTTGTGTCCAAAGGACCTGCAGCCTTAGCAGTTGCCTGGTTATTCCACCTCTCTGTCCTATCTTCTTCTTTTCCCCAGGTGCAACAGAGAGCACATGAGTGTATCAAAGCCCTCAATGTAATTCTTGAAATTAATTCAGGAGAAGAAGTAACTAATGTTCTTAATTCAAACTTTGACTGGAACCTCCTAAAGGTGAGTGGAAGGCAGTGATTTCATTTTGTTAAAAGTCTAATAATGTCTCTGGTTTCCCAGAATACATTTCTAACCTGATTCCTGTATATTGTTCTTAAGATCACACTTCAGATTTATAGACATATTTTCAGGTCACCTCAAGCTGGACAGGTAGATTGGTAGGAGCTGGAGTTACACTGTCCCAAATTTGGTAGGGTCTGGTGTCTTTAAAAAAAAAAGTTATTCCACAAAGAAAAGATTGGAAAAGAAAGTCTCTTATAGCATCTGGATTTTTTTGACAGGATTCTGTTGATACTAGCAGGATAGCTGTGATGGGACACTCTTTTGGTGGTGCTACAGTTATAGAGAGTCTCAGCAAAGAAATTAGATTCAGGTAAGTATGAAAGACAAGGGCCATTTGGCACTTGAGAGGTTGGGGGCGGAAGGGAAAAGGGCCTTACCTAAGATCCCTCAACTACGAATTAGCTCGTTTGTCATGTACCATCTCCTCAACTCATGCTTCTTCGAAGCCTGGGAACTAGAACATAGCTGTCATGTTTTATCATGATACCGTGGGACCCTGCACCTGGTAGTGAAGACCAGCACATGAAACGGACTCCTCTCCCCCTTCTAATTGTTTCTAATGTTTAGAATTTATTTTGAATAATTTCAGTATCCTAGATACACCATTTCTCTTCCCTGTGTTTTCTGCAATTCCAAGCTTCCCTACAAAGCTTTCTACCTCTGTGACAATAGCCAGAAATTGTTTTTTGACAGGTGTGGCATTGCTCTAGATGCTTGGATGCTTCCAGTAGGTGATGATATTTACCAAAACAGTGTTCAACAACCCCTGCTTTTTATCAACTCTGAAAAATTCCAGTGGGCTGATAACATCTTGAAGATGAAAAAGATTGGTTCCAATGATACAAACAAGAAAATGATCACTATCAAGTAAGTATCAGGAATCCATTCTTGTCTCCCGGTTAAAAAACACAGCTCACAGGAAAGAGACTCCCTAATTCACCTGTCCTCACAACAGAGACAACTCAATCATCTTGAAGTTTTGCCAAGCCTACTCTTCTGTCACTGCTACAGTTCTAGTGACTGCAGCTTTGTGCACCTTTATGTGACAGGAGCACATAAAAAACTTGCCTCCCTTCTGAGGTTAAGACAGAATTTACCGCTAGTTGTGCATACTAATCTTCCTAAGATTAGCCTGCTTTATTTTACCTGTCTGACAGTATAAAATGCTTGACTGTCTTTGAAGAAGACTTTTCAATGCATGTCATTTTTTTTTGTTTTGTTTTTTTAAGTGGAGACTCTACTCTTAGGAGGCTGTAAACCTTTTCTGTTTGCAGAGGATCAGTACATCAGAGCTTTCCTGACTTTACCTTTGTGAGCGGAGAACTCATTGGAAGATTTTTCAAACTAAAAGGAGAAATAGATCCAAATGAAGCTATTGATATTAGCAACCAGGCTTCATTAGCCTTCCTGCAAAAACACCTGGGTAAGTTAAAAGGATGGAGTGACTCAATGCTTGCTTATTGTGAAAGTTCACATAAAATCACTCTGTTTAGAACAAGATTGAAAATGAGCACTGCAAGAGTTTAAGAACCACCACCCAATTCCTATTCTTGTTTTATAAGTTTGTCAAGATTGTTTATGTGAAAGAGGAGCATATTAGTTTTAATATATTTAATACATAAGAACATGAATGTCAGTTTCCCCACATAACATTAGTTTCCATAAGTTGCTGAGCTGTTTCATTTACAAATATGAGATGAAAAAAGCTTTAAAAAAAGTCCTATAATCTGATTTAGGTGTACTCTTATAAAAAAATGGACTACTTAACTTTTTTTTTTCCTCCCATATTTTATAGGTTTGAATAGAGACTTCAGTAAGTGGGATTCTCTTGTGGATGGCATAGGACCCCATGTTATTCCTGGCACCAACATTGATTTGTCTTCAGCCCAACCTGAGTAACTAATGAAAAGACATTTGTAAATGCCAGAACTATCACAACACTAATGCTGGCCAGATATTACTGAGATAGGTTAGCAGTGGTCACCTACACAGCTTTTTGGGGTGTGGAAGACAAAATGAAAACACACACACGTCAGGCTACACTGTCAAAATGTAAAAAAGTTTTTAATTCAGATGAATTGATGGATTTTTTTTGGAAATATTCCTGCTTTCTAGAAAGCTGGAGAAAAAAAAAACTCACTTCAGCTGGCAACTTAAAACACTCAGATTTTGACTTAAAACCAACTTCATAAAGACAGTTGAATTCCTTGATGCTTAACCTAAAGCCAAGGTTCAAGTCAACCTACATCTAGATAGCCTTTTTTTTTTTTGCAGTTCAGTAACAAGCGAAAGAGACTTTCTTCAAACTATCTGAACTATTTTAACTATGCTCTGGCAACCACTTCATCTAGGAGCAAGTTTTTACTCCTTCTAGCTAGAAAGCTACTCGTGGAAGTCATTCTCTAAAACTCCCATCCCAAAAGTCATTTTGAAAGCCAGAGACTATAGTTTAAGATCATGAGGGACAAAGGACTTTTCACATGAACTTATTCCACCTCCATTTTCAAGTTCTGTGTTTATTGCTATACTCAGTCTTTTGCTTCCAAAAGCTGCTAAAATGGCCATTCTCCTTAGACAGAGCTAGAGCTTTACACAGGGCACTCCTTGTTAATCTACTGTCAGCAATATGATTGTAGGTACTAGGGAAGAGACACTCCTCACTTCTTCTGTTCCTACTAAAAAGGGGTATGTGATGCCCCAGTCAAATTTCTTGATCATCTTGATGTTCACTTGTTAAGGTATTAGCATTGGTGCCTGTATCTGTGAAAAAGGAGTTGTTTTGGCTAACAGCCAAAACAGGGGTCTGTTTCTTCGAATGAGATTCTTTGAAGGCACCAGGATGAGGAATGACTACTAAATGCATAAGCCTTACAAAAGGGAGACTGTCTAACTGTAGCCCATTTGCTTTGAAGTAAGCTTATAGACAAAATTAGAACTGGAACAAGCAACATCATTAACCCTATGTTGATGTAATGAAATATTTAATATAATCTGTGATGTTAATACGAGCCTGTGAGAACATCTAAGGTCTGTTTGTTTTTTTCAGAATTTCTTAATTAAAATTCTTGTCTCTACTAAGAAAACCAAAATTTGCAAGCATTTCTTATAATCAGTAAGAGTTCAGATCTGTGATACTATGGAAGACTTCCAGGTAATTAAGACTGCAGAATTAAGACTGTAGTTGTTGGAGAAGAACCTATAGTATATAGGAGCAGGAAACAGCATTATCTTATCCTAACAATAAAATCCCTTTTCCATCTGTAAGGATGAAGAGAACAATAGGTATGATGACGAGCTGCAGCTCTTTTAAGGAATCCCTACCACACTATGCATGCCACAGAATTGTTTTACTGGTTCTGCTTCACATTTACAGGAAAGGTTTTAGTTAGCACAATTAAGAACCTGTCATTGAAACATGCCACACTTGTGCTTCTAAAGGGGCCAGCACAGTGACACTGCTTTAAAGGGTTGTTCAGGGTCAAAACAGAACTAGTAACTGCAAGATATACACAGCTACAACTAACTGCAGTACAGCTGAACACACTCTGTGAGCACATAGCGCATGGACTCAGACATAGAGAGGGGAAGAGTCATTAACAGCGTATCTCAGCACAAGCTTTATTCTAGCTCCTTCCATTCCTTAAGGAGAGCACTAAGACTTGAAACCAAAATAACTTCCCCCCCCCAACAAAAGGACCAAAAAAAAATGCCCTTAGCTTTTCTTAAAAAAAAGAAAAAAAAAATCACTTATTTTAACACAACACAACTTTTCAGAAAGTGAACACCAGTAAGCAGTAGCGTGCAACACAGGAGCCTATACCATAGTTCACAAGAAACCTTTGTTCAAGGAAAGCCCACTAATAGCTCAATACAAGTCAGTACACAAAAACATTCAGTAAGAAATACCAGTCAAGGCTGCACATTCACATTTAAGTAAAGACAAGACAGCTTTGTTAAGATCCTGACCTGACAATAAAATGATCCATCGACAAGCACTATTTTTTTGACAGAAGTATGGTAGTGACGGGCATTTGTTCAATTACATAAAAGAAACATTCAGAATGTTACTGTTTTCTTAAGAAAATGCATTTTTATAGGAAGGTTTGTGTACAGAGGTACTTCATCAGCAGTGGTGGACGTGTCACTCGGTTTCAGGAATGCTAGAGGACACAAGGATCTTCAGCTAAATCTGAACTGCAGCCAATTTGCTCTTCTAGAAAGGATAAAGAGATTCCACCCATCAAAGTGTTTCTAGAAGCACACACACATGTATTAATGTCTTATAGCAGTTCTATATTGCTCTACAAACTTCAGGCTTATCTCCATCCTAATCTTCATTATATCAAAGACTAGATTTCTGAAAAGTTCTTGTATAATGAGAAACAACTGCAGGACAGTTGTCCTAGCAGATTAAGTGAGCACTATGCCCAGACACTACTTTTAAGTTAAGCCATTCCATCCCTCAACAGGCTTAGTGTTAGTCCATCTTTTTTGTATTCTGTGCACTAAGTATCTTCTATTAAACTGTTTACAGTCAGTAGCCCAGATGCTCAGCAAAATTCAGTTCTATACAATGTGGCTATGTAACTTCAACTCCAGTTTACTACGAAAAGCTTGCCAAGAGGGTGCATTAGGTTAAAAAAATGGAGTATGTAAGAACAGAGGTTGAATTTAGACAGCCACAGTTAGCAACTTAAGAGAAAAAGAATACTGAAGTGGTATAAAAGCCACAAAATATACATTTGAAAACAGAAAGGGCAAGAACCACCCTGAATTACGGGGGAACAAAGGCATATACTTCTCCACCTGACTGGTGGACTGGTGCCTGGCCAGCAGTCTCAGCAATTTTTACATCAGAGTAGCAAACACATTAACATTTATCAAGGACTAACATGTTAGTAGGCTACCTACTATGTGTATTAACCAGTACATATTTTCTATGTACTTTTAACTTGTATGTATTTCTTGCAGTTTTTGTACACAATGAAAGTTGTTTCCTTCGAACAGTATAAAGAAGATTCAGATGATCTCCATTTTAACATTTTAAGTCAAGGTCTATGAGCTTACCTGTCAAGAGAAAAAAAAAAAAATAGGTAACAGTTGCAGCCTTTATTTTGTTATCCATAAGCTGGACAGTGTTTAACACAGCTGTACATAGTTACCAGTTCAGTCACTGAACATGTAAATGTTGCTATTATTAATTCAGTCTCCTTCAGGCAAACACTGCTCAAACACTGGAACAGGTTCCAGAGGCTGTGGAATCTCCAGTCTTGAACAAAGTTAAAATCTGACTGGACATGGCTCTGAGTGACCTTGTCTTGGGAGAGTGGGTTGGACTAAGTGACCTCCGGAGACCCAACCTCAATCATTTCACAGTCACATTCTATGCAAGTGCAGAGCCAAAAAAGATTCTACCAACTTTGCTGGGGCACAGGATACTTGGGTTCTTCCTTAACACTTCAAAGTTTCATTTAAGATTTACACACACTACTCACAAGCCATCTTTGCAATAATTAAGATGAGTTATTTCACTTTGAGAGTCAAAGACCACAATCCACTAAGGGATTTGAGCATTCAACACCAGAACTGCAATCCTTATCATTTCTGCCCAGCAGTTGGTCATCAGGGAGAGGAAAAACCATGCTCAAAGCCCCACGAGCACCTCTACTCTGACGTTCTCTCTCCAGCTTGTCCAGAGGGCTCAACGTAAAAGGCTGAATAAATATATACTCATTTGATTTCCACTCAAAACACTACAGCAATTTTTATTGCTATTGTTATGCTGTAACAGTATATAATTACTGTACCTGTAATTTTCAGTGACTTGTTTAGGGTATTAGATAAAAAAAAAAAACAAAAAAAAAAACCCAGACATTTCAAATTAATTTTCTAAAACTAGAAAGATAAAATGCATCTAGACTGAGTACACAAGCCCTTTGGTAGATTTAAGGTAGTCTTACCTTGAAGTTTTGAGTCCTCTACTAAGGACTCCACGTTATCTGTTGCACTGGTAACTGCCTAAACAAAGAGGGAATTCTGTTAGGAAGCACAGACACAATTGCCAAAATCGTTTTCTGTTGATGCATTCCTCTTAAATACCGGACTAGCTTGTAACATCAGCACTGCTGGATTCAGCACCGTTTTCCTGCTATAGCTCACTCCAGGTGCCTTTTCCCTTTTTTGCTTCCATACAAGAGTTACACAGAAATAATGACCTAAAAATTCATTCTGCTACCATCTTTAGTAACATGGATGTTCTACTGAGTTTTAGATTATAGTCAGGAATTCTTCATTGGTTTGTGTTTCATGAACAACACTGTTCAAAAGGTCCTTTCTACGGCTAATTATGAAATGTTTCAACACAGACCAGTTATATACTCTGCTAGCATCATTTATGAGAATTCATGGACCTCGGCATTACTCTCAATTTCTTTATTCAAGCACTGTTCACTAAAGTATCCCTAGACTGAACTCACTGTCCTTAGTCCCGATGGCTGACAGTTTTATTGATTTACAAGGCTTTTAAAGAATGAAAACCAACATGACCTCTTAGAAAGGCAAAGTATTTCTATTTATTCTCAGGGTGCTGAATTCAGAATAACCTTCATTTTAAATAGCCTGCTTTTTCATTTTCCCTTTCCTCCCCCCTGCTTCTTAGTTACCACCCACCATACCTCAGATGATCTACAAGCCCAGTCAGGAATACCATTCCACACATTCTCAGGATCCACAATCTCCTCGCTGCCATTGGAAAGATTCAAAACCTGTATAAACAAAGCGGGCTCACATCTAGCACAACTGTGAATCCTGAAAGTACACTCTGCAAATGCATGTTCTGCAATACACAGTACTGGACAAAATAGAACTGAGGATTCCCTAAGTTAGAGCTTTTAACTCAGGTATTCCAAGGAAGAATAAATGTGTAAGAATTAACTGTTAGCAAAGCTGAGTATCCCTACTAAACCTAATCCATAGACCCAGATTTAAGTATTTCACATGCAGTTCCTGCTAAAGCACCCAGCTCAAGGCTCTCTCTGGACCAAAAGGATCCTAACCCAAGCACCAAAGATACAAGGGCTAGAAAATACCTAAAAGATCTGAGCCATTAGAAACCTCGTTCACATGATTATTTGATGCCTAACTTGGGTGTTAGCACCAACATTCATCCATTGACTGTAGCCAGGGCTAGATTTAGTTGCTCAAAGACCTCTACTAGCCCAAAAGTTGTCTTCTCATCTCCAGCACTCATGTTTGAAGAGTTACTTCTGTGAAATGATTATTTTAAGTTGCAATTTAAGGCAGTTCATTTTATTAGCATTAGTATTCAAGTTAACTCCCTCCAGTCACCTTGGATTAAGAGTTGTTCATTCAATAAAGATATAAATAATACACATTTTGGGGGAAAATATAAGTTACACTATAAATTTCTTCCTAAATTTCTATTGCTCTAAGACTACTTTTTAAAGGGTCAGTAAAATGATGCCAAATGTCAAGGGCCTTAGCAGCTAAAAAAAAAAAAAAGGTGCACAACAGAATGTTGACCTGCAATGCAGAAATAACAGCACTACATAGTGGTGGCAGGGGAAGAATACACCTTAAAACAGGTTTGTGTCTGGTTTTCTCCACTCATCTTAAGAGAGCAACACGTGAATGAAGTGGTGACAAATAGTATCCACACAGTATGATGCAACTGTTTCTATGTAATCTGAAGTCCAGAATCAACATTTTCAATACTAAATATTTTCATTTCTGCAGCTAACTTCTGCAAAAGAATTTAAGTTTGAAGTTAGACAGAAAAAGAGCTAGCTCTTACAAATGCAGAAAGTGCATTCAAATCATACTTACCCTGGTACCTTTTTCAGATACCTCCAAAATGCGGGCCTCGCACCACTTCAGAGACGTCCACACCATGCACTTGGAGCCGACAGTGAAGCCCTTTAGATTACAAGTATATTCACTGTCTTCTACAAAAAGGAAGACATACCAGGAAAAAAAGTGGGTAGGGTAAAAATAAAATAAAGATCTTAACTGCCTCAAACCCTGTTCCCACTCCCTCTCCCAAACTATTTCTTTAAGCCTCAATACTCCGGAGAAGGAATTTCTCATTTAGAAATACTTTCCATTTATAAAATTGTAAATTCTTAAAGTTATCTCCTATTAGGCCATCATATTGCCCATGAGACAGTACACACTTTCTGTGTACTAATAAGAGTATTAGGAAAAAAAAGTATATATATACATATATTTCCCCTCTGATGGGAGGGGGGAAGGAGGAAAAAAAAGAGATTTTCATGTTTCTGTTTATACTACATTACTGCATTTTGGTTATTTATCTCAAAAAAAAATGCACAACAAAAAAAAAAACACAGATGTTTTACCTGCATGGCAGACAGCCAAGTTTTCATTTTGCCTTTTTCTTAGTTCTTCACCCACAGGCTTACATTCGAAAGCCTGTTCATTTAGAAGTTCACTTCTACAATCTTTTAAAGAGTCAGATAAGTCTCGTTTCATCCATTCTTCCACTGAACTGCCATCTTGCTTTTTTTGCCATTCCTTGCATTTCTCAATTTTGCAGTCACATGATTTTGCAGTACAAACAGGTCTGTGATTCATCGGGTCAGTTTTAAGGAACAAAAACTGACTTCTGCTCTTTGCACAAGTCTGCAACTCGGTGTGTTCCAGCCCTAGCAAGTCCTCATCTCCATCCTCCTGAGGAGGCTGCACATCAGGCAGAACCAACTCGAGCAGCTGTTTAATTTCAGCACCGAGCACTGACTGGATGTCACGTGTCTCTAGTTCCAGTTGTTTCCCAGCTCCACCACCAAAAGGTGGCAACATCAGCGTAGGATCTACTTCCATCCAATCATTTTGCAGAGCTTCCACTTCATGAACCACAGGTAAATCCAATTCCAGTGCCTGCGTCTTATCTCCCAAAGAAAGCTGTACATCAGATGGAAATAATTCTAAGGTTTTCTCTCCGTTGCTAGCTGGGGGCACCAAGTTCTCTCTCTCATGAGACGGTGGTGTTATTTCTGAAGAACTCACAGCTGCCAATTCACCTGTCTCATAATTCAATAGTGGCACTTCAAGCGGTTCCAGCTCCAGCCTTTCCTCTTTTGCTTCTCTGCCTGGAGGTGTCTGCGTTGCAGGTGAGTCCGTCTCCAGAGGCTCCTTTGTCTTTTCACCAAGTGAGGACGGTACTGAAAATGACCCTAGCTCCAACATGAACTCTTTTAGATCATCGTACGAGGAGTCCATTTGTAATTGCTCCAGTAATGACCCCGTTTCATCCCCCACAGAAGGCTGCATCTGGAGCAAGGGCCATCCTAGCAGCTCTTGTTCATTTTCTAGAGGACTGACTGCCAAAGCAGTGCCCGTCAGTTCTGCTTTCAGCTCAGCACCCTCTACAAGTGGTACCTCAGACAGCTCTTGTTCTGCAGCTTTCACATCACTTCCCAAAACACACACAGAGCTGCATCCTGCTGGTTCTAGTGACACATCTTTATCACTCTCTTTTTCAAACCCAGAAGTCTCTTTCTCAAAGCTGCTTTGATGCTCAGCTGTTTTACATTCATCAGCAGTTTTCACAGACATACATTCTTCAAATTCGACTTTTACACTTGCTTTTACATTATTTGAACACACAGAAGTGGTATCCAAGATACATTCACTTTTACCTTCTTCCTGGAGTAGTCCACAAGTAGTCGTAGTTTCTTTTTCAAGACAAAGGTCCATATTATTACTTGACCCTGTGTTCTCCTTTAAAGAGTTCTCAAGGTTTAAGAAAGCTGCATCACCACGTCCTGTACTGGCCTTCCAAAAACATTTCATCTCTTCATTAATACTCTTCCCACAAGCTTCCAGCTGGACAACAGACAGGGGAACCTCAGAAGCTTTATCTTCCCGAGTTTCTATTACTTTAGCTTCTAGTAACAGTTCCACAGTCATATCACAGAACTTAACTACTGCTTCACTAAGCCAGGAGCCTTCAGATGAATTAAATCCAGACAGACAGCACGGAAATGCTTGATTAGGTACTTTCAGCAATTCACTTGGAATCCGTCCGACCATCTCCACGTTAACAGCTTCCTCAGTTCCATAATCCACATATCTAACAAGTAAATTATCACCTTTTATATTGCTGACTTTCGCTCTATAGAGCTTTCCATCTTCACTGCATTTTGCTATACAAATATCACCAGCTTTAACATAAGATCTGAAATCATGCATGGAGTTTAGTCCAAGATTTTCAGCTTCCTTTATTTTTTCTTCTATGTATTTTAGGTTTTCTGTATCAGCACACCGACTCCAAAAATACTCAGGACCCTTTACGATTGTGACATAAATTTTTGCAGTTTGACCTGCCTCTGGTACCCTCCAGATAAATGATTCAGAACCACTGACACTGGAAATTTCATTTTGCTCATTAGGAGACAAAGGCTCACAAACATTCACAATTTCAGCACCATTTTCTCTTTTGGCAAATACTTCTGTAGAATGAGATTTTTCCCCACTTGGAATATTTTCATTAAGTAACTCCACTGTTATTATACCTTCATTGTCACTGAGAATAACTTCCCATTTATCCTCAACTTTCTCTACAAATTCACATGTTATCTGAACTTCACTTGTTCTCTGGGAGAAGACAAGATTTGCTTTCTCTGACCAATTTGTACATTTTTCATATTTAAGTCCACCTAGGAAGCAGTGAATAGCCATTGCTGGAATAGATGATGAGTATTCAGGGAGTCTACATACTTGACCAACATTAATTACTGAGGTATTACCATAATCAATATATTGTACGCTAATCAAATTATCAGAAGACTTATCTTTTACTACAGCTCTATACCATAAGCTATCTTCTGAATAAACAGCACTGATTAAGTCTCCTGCTCGCAAGAGCTGCCCACAAGGGTTCTCCACTCTTGTCTTACTATTTAAGCTTTCCGAAATACTATTAAGCTCAGCCTCATCACTTACCAACTGAACATAAAAATCTGAAGGATTGTTCACATGAGAAACATATATGAGCACTTTAAGAGCTGGCACTATATTCTTCTGAGGTAGATCAGCTATGTTTTTGAATGGTACACACTGGCTTTCAGTATCAGATTTATCATACAATGGTTTATCTTTCCTGATAGAAGAGCAGTCTCTTTTCTCTGCTTTATTTAGTGACAAAGCATCTTTATTACTGCCATACTTTTCAGAGTCCACTAATTCAGGTGCCTGTTCCCTCTTTTTAACAGCCTGGAAGAGGATTTTATCTTTTTGTTTTAAGGGCATTTTTCTACTCCCCTCTCCTCCTTGGCCTTCAGGGCTCTCTTTTTTTCTTTCAGGGAGCCTTCCTGAACAAGAAGATAACAACTCTGCCATTCCATTCCTCTCTTTCCCATTTCTATTTCTAGGACCTGAAGTTTCATTTTCCACGTGCCTACACAGTTCTGCATTGTTTGCCAATCTTACCCCCTCCTTCAATTTTGCATTAATTTGAGTATTACCATCAAACAGCTCAATCACCAGTTTGCCATCAGACTCCTTTGCTACCACTACTGCCTTTAACCGTCTTTCAAGGACAGCTTGTTTAAACCACAATGTAGCTTTTTCTGGAACAGCAGATATATCAGATAAAGAACATTTGATGGCCTGCATTGGCAAAAGTAAGACATCATAAGCACCACTGGGTATAGGAAGCAGATCTTCTTTCTTTACCAGCTCTGTGTTCCCAAAATCCACAAAAAAGACCTCCCTGTTGGGTTTTGTTTTGTTAACTACTCCCCGGTACCAGTGATTGTCACTATACCTTGCAAGACACAAGTTTCCAGGGTTTTGCAAGGTTTTTGAGGCAGTCACTATTCTGCCCAGATGACCAATGTTTTCTGCAAGCTTTGCCAAGACGTCTGTACACCTTGCAAGCTGGCAGTAAAATTGCCATGGATCATCCACATGCGTAACATAAATGTCTTCCTCACTCCCAATTTTGATATCATGCATGGAATAATAGTAAGAATGAAGCTGAACAGAGGATGCCAGAGGTTTCTGAGGTGATAAAGGCCTAGCCAAACCTTTTTCTATCAAAAACTGGCAAGCACTCTGAAAAGGTGTCATTAAATCCACAATATTAAACAGTTCTTTATTGTTTATCGAAGCCAAGGCAAATATTGTACACTTCAGCTCCAAGTGACATGATGAGGCATCGATAAACTCCTGAAATGCCAGAATTGCTTTTTCATCCCAAACAAAAGGGTCCACACCATTCGGTTGGATTAAGTTGTAAAGGCTGCACCTGAAAGCCTGAGCCTTTAAGTTAAGAAACTTTTCATTTATTGAGCGGAGATTTGCTCTAGAGACTAACTCTCTGTTGCCATAGTCAACATATATTACTTCCACTTGTTTTGCAGAAGTAAATTCACTAACAATTAGAGCTCTGTACCATTTTTCATCCTCTGAGTACTGGGCTAAACATACAGGATTTGGCCAGATGTGTGGCTGAGATGAATTCTTACAGTACTCCTGAATTTCAGCCATTAGTGTCTTAAGGTCTTGACAATTTCTACTTAACTGACACCAAAAATAACCAGGACTTTCAACGTATGATACAACTACATTAACTGTACTTCCAACTTCCAACTGCCCTCCGTAAGAACCTGGCTTGAGCTCCAAGTAATTCTGTGTAAGACAGGCCGGTAGGCTTTGCATGCCCTCACACTTTTTCTCAGCAGGAACAGATTCACTGGTTTTTAAACTGTCAAGGGCAACAGAACCACCTTTGACCACAGTCATATATGGATTTAATGCTCTATCATTTCTCTTTGGATCAGATTCTCCTCTGAGTCTTCCTGCTGTATTGATTTGCTTTTCGTCCCCAGCACATCCTGAAAATGAACCTTGTCTTCCAGCCTGATCAGATGATTTTTGTGGCATCTCAGGTAGTTCAGATCTCTGGTATTTTGCATATCCTCCCTGGTTCATGATTTTACTTACACTTTTCTCTCCTAATTGGGACTGATCAAGAATTTCAACCTCATATTTATCACTCTGTGTGCCTAAAACACGGATCTTTAACACCTTGTTCAGCACAATCTTTCTGAAAGCAGATTCTTCATTCCAGCTTCCCCACAGAGGGGAGGTACCTGCCAAACAGCACTTCAGAGCTAATGCAGGTAGTTCCCTGAATTTGGGGAGCAGCTCCTTTACTTCACCACAGTCCACAATTTCCATACTGCCTATGTCCACCAGATGTATTTCCAGAGCACTACTCAGTACCCTGGTGATCACAGCTCGATGAAAGGCACCATCTCTCCTCATGGCACAAAAGGCTCCACGCTGGAAGTTCTGCATAACATTATCCGAGTTTGTGGTTTGTGAGTAAAAATTCCACATATTCTGCATAAGCTGGCTCAAGAGCTGGTGATGCTCCTGGAGCTGCAACCAGAACTCAGATGGATCTCGGAGATGGGAGATCTGAGCATCATAGAACACGCCTGACTTCAGATGCATGCCAACTATAGGAACAGATGCCAAATGTCTCTGCATTAATGCAGCACACGGTGCTCCCAGCGGTGGGCCCACATCATCCTCTACTCCGACCTGCTCTCGAGTCTCAGTTTGCCTGATTTGCCTTAGGCTGCTTGCCAGACAATGAGCCTGCACCCCAAAGAGACTGTTCAAGTTCATGCCATCCTCACCATACAGGGTCACATAATAGAGGTGCTCAAAGGAATTAAATGTTTCAATGTGAGCATTCACCCGCTTGCCTAACAACAAGGCCTTCAGCTCGCTGATCTGCGATGGGGACCAGCCACGACCACCATGTGAGATACCCCGAAGGGCACATGGATAAGTCACTACTGGCATACGAAAACACTCAGCAGGTAAATGGCGCAGGTTAGTGGCTGTCACAAACTCTTTCCTACCGTAATCCACAAAGATCACCTGGGCAACTTGCTGGTCCCGCTCCCTTGCGGCAACCTCCAGCAGGAGGGCTCGGTACCAGTGGCCGCTAATGCCACGGGCGGCACAGGGTGAGCCCAGTTTGGGCGGTATTCCCTGCTCGCAAGCAGTTCCATCATAAACCTGGTACATGGTGTCAGAAAGGCGATGGATCTCCTGCGACAGGCTCCGCAACTGGCAATACATGTGGTGCGGGTCGGAGACCTGGGTCACTAGCACTGGCTCAGTCACTCCCAGCTGAAGCTGAGGGTAGAAGTACTCGGCCCATGACACAGGCTGACCTGAAGGGAAGACGTGGGGGAGCTGCTGCACTACAGGCGTTGCGAGCGGCTGTGCCACAAGCTGCGGCTTGAGCTGGCCCTGCAAGCAGATGTGCGTCAGGCAGCGCTTGAGCAGCAGGCAGAACCAGCTGGAAGCAACCAGCTTGGCCAGGCCCAGGTGGTGCATCTGGGCCGCGAGCTGAGGCAGCTCGAGCACCACAAGTTGCTGCGGCACCATCACCTCCCGCACAAGGCCTGACACCTCCTTGCCATGCAGGCAAGCGAGGAACTCGGCAGCTCTCACCGCGCACGCAGCACCCGGCAGCTCCCCGTCTCCGACGAGCACCACATCAGCCACGACGCAGTCCAGCGCCTCGGGCGGCAGGCGGAAGAGCTCCTCGGGGCCCCGCGCCAGGTAGTAGGCGGCGGCGGGGGCGGCGCGGCCCTCGTCGAGCAGGAAGACGCGGTAGTCGCGCTCGCGGCGGCTCAGCACGCGGCAGCGGTGCCAGCGGCCGCCCAGCTCCACGAGGCACAGCTCACCCACGCGCAGTTCGGCCCCGCCGC